>MVAH01000133.1:0-51857 GCA_014825575.1 Phaffia australis
CTTCATTTGCTGACCCTTCAAACTTCTCCTTCCGATAAATTCTCCTACCACAGAGATACACACAGACGCAGATATCCACACATACCAAAACCTTTCTTCAGCTCCAAGACTTCTTTTCAACTCACGCTATCATGCTTTCTGTTCAGAGCTATGTCCGAGAAGACGATCCTGCCGGTCGACAATTTGATCGGGTGTTCGTAGACTCTCCTCCTTGAAACTGTCGATAATATCATCCTGATTTCCGGATTTTTTCTCAACATCAATACCTCAATAACAGATCCGATGACATCGATGCCATTAACGTCGCCAAATTAATGCAGCGACAGCAAGCCGAGAAGGCAGAACAGGATGCCTACGCAGCCTCGCAATTTGACGCCGAAAAAGATCACGACAGTTTCAGACACTTTGCTGACGAAAATGAGACTTCCAAAAACTTTTACCGGTGCGTTTATCCTTTTCTCTAACTTCAGCACTCGACCTTGACTTACCCTATTGGTAAATTCTTACGACCAGTGAGCAACACACAAAGCAGACGGTGGAGTACAACATCAAAGCCCGAAAGGAAGCGTTCGCGAAACCTCGAGCCACGCTCTCCATCTGGGAAGCCATGGAGCTTCTCGACACCTTAGTGGACGCTTCCGATCCAGACACGGACAACACTCAGATCCAGCATCTGCTTCAGACAGCAGAGGCTATCAGGAAGGATGGCAAGCCAGAGTGGATGCAGGTCACAGGATTAATCCACGATCTTGGCAAGCTCTTATACTTTTTCGGTTCGCCCCTTTCTTTTTGACTTGTCGCTCCATTACCCATGTCTTGTTCGACTTACCCTTCTTTCCTTTATCACTCTTCATGATAGGCTCGGAAGGTCAGTGGGATGTAGTGGGTGATACCTTTGTGGTTGGTTGCAAGGTCCCGCTTGAACACGTCGTGTACCCAGACACATTTGGAGCGAACCCGGATATGAACCACCCGGTGTATTCCACAAAGTACGGAATGTACAAACCCAACTGTGGGTTAAGCGAGTTGATGCTCAGCTGGGGCCATGACGAGTATCTCGTGAGTACCGCCGTCTTGTTTTGCGGTCTTGCCTTCGCCAGATTGCAGAGCTAATAGCGTGGATTTAACGACCAAACAGTATCATGTGATGAAAGAACAATCGACTCTTCCTAAAGCCGCGCTTCATATGATCAGGTTTCACTCGTTCTATCCATGGCACCGGGAGAGAGCCTATTCCTATTTCGAGTCTGAGGAAGACAAAGAGGCATTGAAGGATGTGTTGGCTTTCAACCCTTACGATCTGTACTCAAAGGTCCGCATCTTCTTTCCTTCGCGTTTGATCATCATCATCATCATCCGTACTCTTTGACTGACTGAAACGATGGTATCGCACATATAGTCCGATTCGATGCCGGTAAAAGAAGAACTAAAGCCATATTATTTGGGACTTATCGCCAAGTTCTTCCCGGACAAGATCAACTGGTAGTTTCACCTCTCAATTTTTCTTTTCTGGCTCTCATAGTTCTTCATTTCATTTGCATTTCTCGTGTTCATTTCTTTATTGTATACTGCCATATCCTGAATTCTTTGGGATCTTTCTTTTATTGGTCATCGACTTGGTGAAAGAATCCTTGTCTGTAGAATACGAACCCTTCCTCATCCTTTCTCATGTTATTTACAAAGACATTCTAGCTTTTCTTCTTGTTTTATTTTTATTTTTCACAGACGTCGTATTTGCATGTGCATCTTCAGACTCTTCCCATTATATCATATATGCTTTAAATAAGGAATAAACATCAGATCTCCTACAGAACGATAATTATAAAGAAGTACAAGACCGAGAGATTAAGACTTTATCATGAGAATATGAAGGTTTGCAAGACCTTCTCTATTCGTACCGTTCATGAGTCACTTTGAACCCAAGAAGAAGAAAAACCCAAAGGAAAAAAATAAGAGGTAGAGAAAACAAAAACCACAAAAACCCAGGAAAAAGGAGAAAGAACAAAGACAAGGAAGAGCGAAAAGACGGAAAACAATGACACGGCCTCAAGAACAGGGTCAATACTCCCATCCCCAGGGAAACCTCTCACCATGTATGTTCAAAGTAGAAAACATTACCGGGTCTCCCTGGTACACAGTTCTTGTCTTGTGCATTCCTACAGCCACATCCCTATGTTCATCTACTCCTATACTCATTTCCAAGCTCACATCGTCATTTGTACTCATGGTCATCATGGTCATAGAATTCGGCTCTGACGCCGTGGTTCTCGACGTTGGCTGCTCTTGGCGATCGACCGTCGGCTCTTCCATGTTAACATTCAGGAAGGGTTTATTCACCCCTCTCTGCTTTCCATTCCGTCTCACTTCTTTTGTCTTGGTCAATCTCGACCATGGCCCGTGAGCGCTACTATCCTGGCTATCTTGTTTGAACAGCCTCGGACTCAACCACAGATTGGACTGAGCGCGTTCAGGAAGTGGGTGGATATTCCGCGTCGACTCACTCCGGAAGGAAGGTGATTGATTGAGCAAGAACCATGGTTTATCAAAGCAAGAATTTTCCATAGGAGTAGAAAGGTGCTTAGATGGTATGTCCAGTGGATTGGTTGCGAAAATAGGCTTGGACGGACGAGGCGATAGTGTCAATGCTTGTTTAACACCCTCATCAATGCTCTTACCCTCGAGGTTATAATCGTCATTTAAACGAAAAGAGGGGGAAATCAATAATCGAGGGGAGTAGGTCGCCTGCCGTTGATGACGACCAAAATCAGGATGAGCATTATCGTGCTCCCTCTGCAAGACCTGTCGAAGGATATCGTTAGATGTTCGCTTTGGAATAAACTTCTTGTCCAGCGTAACATCTGCCTTCGTCTTCGATGTCGATGGAACGACAAGATGAGATGTGGAAGATTGTTCGGCAGCATCAGGTGAGGGGGACAAAAAGGAGGGAATATGATCTGAATTTAGACCAGGGTTGGGGAAGAGATCAAATGAGATCGATTCGTATCCTGAATCATCGTATCTCTCCCCCTTCTCCTCTCCCCTCTTCATATCGGCAATATGCTCATACAGGCCATCGCCAAGACTCGAAACGCGCTCCAGTTGATCAGGAAGAAGGTATGCAGCAAATGCTCGGTCCAGTTCTTCCTCCTCTTCCTCTCTCTCGGTCTCGTCAAGCCCAATCATCTTCATATCCTCAGATGAAAAAGGACCTTCCAAGGAAGACCCATAGGTCGACAAAAATGTGGAGAGCCTATAGAAGGCCTGTGTGTCCAGGTCTTCGATAGACAAGTCTTCTATCTGTTGGTTCTCCTCAACGTCTACCTTCTGGTGAATATAGGTTTCAATTTCGAGCGACTGAGATGGGGGTTGCAACTTCTGACGTTAATTGACAAATGGTGGTGTAGAACACAAGTATAAAAATGAAGATATGCTGGTCAGGACTATGAAAAAATCAGCATAGAAGGAGGACCTACACACATAGTTGACCTCTATCGCATCAAGATTCGGTTCTTCGCATGTCTCCACTTCTTCTCCGTGACTGCAGTCTTCTTCGCTGATGAAGCTCAATTGACTCTCTACCTCGTCAAGATCCACTAGGGAATCTTCTCTGTCCTTTCCCATAAGTACAATTGAACGGAGAAGATTAGAACAGGGCAGATTTCGTGTTTGACGAGAGGAAGAGTATTGGGGTACGTTCTAGAGGAACGCAGGATTGTATGTTTTATTACCTGGAGGGTTTATACAATGATGGATCTCCAGAGAGGAGATAAACACAGAGGAGAAACAACAACGGTCAAACGAAGTCAATGATCAGCTCTGACATATTCCCTCCCTTTTTGATGTACTTGTGTTTAGATATCTCTGATTGGGCCAGGAACGACAGAGACAACCCGTTCCTGATACACGAGGTTCCTGGCTGATGGATGTACGATCTCGTTCACATGGTCTAGAGTCATCGATCAAGAAGAAAAGTGTGCGATCCTCTTTGATCTGGAATATAACTTCTAAGTGAGGTGTGACTAATTATGCGGAGATGAGAAACAACAAGACATAATATGACCAATTTTCTTGATAAGCATACACGGGCAAAACTTTTTATCGCTTGTCAAATTCTATCAAAAGAACACGTAGATCAATCAGCCGTCGAACGAAACAAGAGCGATCAGAAAAGAGCAAAAACATACTGCTTCCTAAGATAATGAATTTTCACGATCAAGCCAGAAACAAAGATGACGAGAGACAATTAGTAAACTCATTCAAAGCCTAGACCAACGAGCTCTCTCTATGAAAACTATAACCTCGCTTACCCTGAAATAGAATTAAAAGGAATGGAAGAGTTGTAACTGATGAGTTCATACGCCGAATTGAAACAATTACATGGTTATTGGCAAGAGCAGATAAACTCACATCCATTCGAACACCCAAGTTTTTGTTGATATCATATCCAAATGTCTATTTGAAAAAGAAAGGAACGGCGTTGGTCTAGTGCTATCCATGCAAAACAAAGAAGGTGTAAAAGAAAAGAAAGGTCGACCGTTGAACATACCTTCCTCTTCCCGAATTCAATTCGCTCGTTTTGAACTCGTCTAAGATCCTCTAATTGTTGTTTGCTTAGGTAAGTTTCGGTTTCTACTGTTGGCCTTCTCAAGCTGGATGAATGTGCCATCATGTCCTTGTTAGGATCATATGATGACTGGCTATCAACAGTTCCTCCGGATCGAATTAGATCCATCTTGATTGAATAAGCCTCGATGTCATAGTACTTTGAGGTTAGGAGGAGGGTAAGGGGGTTGAGTCACAGTGCGTTATACGAATTGATTTACTAAATAAAAGTAATTACCTTCTCGTGAGGAAGCGTGGCTACAGGCGGAAAGTGATATCAGAGTGACAATCGTCAGCAGCGCGTGAAGCGTATACATATGTCACTGTAAGAACCGACCAGTATTGAAATCTTCAACAAAGACTGCCCACTCCTTCTTCTCTTTGTCTTTCTTGACAGTTTCTGGATTGATCTTTCGCTCCTCGATCATCCAAGCTCGGAATTCCTGAATGCAAGGATTTTTGCGTGCGCGTGAGATACATACTGTAAACAGAAGAATTGATGGAAAAAAGGGGAAGATCAAGTGCGACTGACATTTTCCTTGCTTTGGCGACTGAACAGAGGGATGAATTGGCGAATGATCAGTCAGACTTTTGGCGTGGGAGCAAGAAGAGTTGTCACTTACTCCGCCTCTTCAATAATCCCGTACTTGCCCCATTGAGCAGTACTCGACGCCGAAAGACCTTTCTTCTTGTCCTATTGAGCCGAAAGTAACGAGTTGTAAGATCGATCGAATTGAACTTGAGACTAAACAAATGAACAAGCATGAGAACCAGGAACTGACCTTCTTTTCTCTCTTTCGATCCTTCTTTTCTTTCTTTCGTCGCCTCCGCTCGGATCGCGATTCTTCCTCAGAATCACTGGAGGAATCATCATCTCGATGTTTTCGTGATCGTTCTTTTCGTCGACGTCGACGTCGACGCTCTCTCTCTTCTTCCGAGCTAGAACAATAGAACGTGAGCCGATCGTCCATACGTTGAAATCAGAGTTGAACAGGACTTACTCTGAATCAGACTCAGTTTCGGAAGCGTATCTTCTGTCCTTACGAGAAGTTGAGTCCTTATTTCTGTCTCTACTCCTACTTCTGCTCTCACTCCTATGTCTTCGGTTTCTTTCCCTGCTCCTACTTCTGTCCCGTCGACTATGCCTGTCTCTGTCATGATCTCTAGTCCTATCCTCCTCTCTTCCAGCGTATCGGTCTCTGTTTCGACGAGAAGGCGAGCGAGATCTTTCTGAAGTTTGCCTGTCCTCATCCCTACGGGACCGGGCTGGACTGGTTGATTTCTCCTGCCATACTTCTTCTTCACGTTGTGGATCCAATGGCATGGTGGTAGCAGAGGAAGCTAATGTATGTCGGTTGAACTTCAATGAGGTTGGTGATGGAGAAAACTATGGGTTGAATCAGCATTCTTGGTAGTGAGCCGATTACTATGTCATGGGTGCCTGAGTAACCATAGATGCACGTGACTTCATGAAGTATAACTAGCTTACCTCATGAACAGTCAGCAAACACTTACGTAACAATTGATGGGAAGATCAAATAAATATCATCGAGGCAAGATTCATAAAGAATAAAGGAACAAAGAACAGTATACGTATATACGGCTACAGACGATAAAGAGATTAAGGTACAGAGACTGAGGTATAGAGGTCAAATGAACAGCCAATGAAACAAACGTCACATAGGTTGCAAGTTCACTCATACTCACATATACCAGGAACCTTTAAAGATCACGATGCGGATGATGAGCCTCTTCAATTGAGGTAACTCTTTAGCAGCCAGAGTCAATGAACCTAGCAGCCGAAATCCTCCGCTTCAGGCAAGAACAGCAGAGGAAAAGATGACCTTGCCCATCGGAAGAGGCAAGTCTCGTCAGAAGGTCCACACAAACGCAGGAACTTTTTTTTTTTGGTCATGAGGTTCAGCCACTTCCTTCACCTTCTCTTTCCCTTTCTCCCGACATTAATTTTCACTCCGAGTTCTCTTGTTGACCTCTCCTGTCTTGCCTCGGCAATTTGCTTACGCTGCTGCTGACACGAATGAAGATACAAAAACCACTATGTATACTGATCAAACGCAAGTCCTAAAGTCTCAAGAGCAGCAGCTGATCCATTTCGGTGGCCGAAATATTTCTTTCTATTGTGCTGGGGTGTTCTATGTCATGCAGATCAAATCAAGGAACTTTCCGCCCGAGTAAACAAAGAGTGGCTCAGGGTCCTGATCATTCGGAGGTTTTTTTTTGAAACTGACAAGCGAGAATGTCCATTCGTTGCATCTCATCGCATCTCGTCTCGTCTCATCTCATCTCATCTCATCTCATCTCATCTCATCTCATCGCATCACTTAACTTATTTTGCTTTTCATAGTAGGCTTTATTATTTTTCGCTACAATAGAGAGAGAACAATCGAACAACAGAAGAAAATTCAGAAGAATCTAGCGAACCAACATTCTTTCCGATCCTTTCCGAAACACATCTTGGCTTAACCCCATGTTCTCATCTTCTCGACACTTTCCGTTTGACTAAAGTCTTTCCTTCCGGTCATTTGGTCTTCCGAACGTCTCACTTAAAACCCAACATGTCTTTCTCTCCATCCTTTCTTCCCAAGATCTTTTCCCTTTTCGATCAGAGTTACCACACACTAAAGCTTCAGTTCATACATCCGCACCTCTTCCGTTTAACTTACCCATGTCCGCCCTGTACACAAATGACCCTGAGCGTCAGCTCGAACATGATCACGTCGAGAATGGAGACTCGGTCCCTCGGAACAGAACGATGGATAAACAAGAGATCAACAACCTCTACCCAATCAACTCTACCACTCATTGGACAAACCAGCAGTGGGTTCTCCTACTTGTCTACTCTGTGGTCTAGTTATTCCGGAACTAACCTCTTGTATCACTTGAACACTTTTCATTTCAAGAGGTACACCGGCAGCTCCTGTAGAGCGTAAGCATCTTTCCTTAGGGCATGTCTATCTGCGCGTTTAAACCCAACACACGTCATACACCTTGTTACCGTCTCTGATCACATCCTCATCCTGCGTCTGCCCTTGATCAGATGTCCCGGCATTCTATAAGACGATCGGTAATCGTACGTTGCGTTCTCTATATTTAGTCGCCAAGTGATCTATTCTATCACTTGAAAACTGAACCTTACACCAATCTATCTGATCTTTAGCTGGTGTCCTGTAAGTATTCTACCCTCATGGCCTTAAAGCACAAAAGATAATCCCAGATCGATGCGGATCACTTATAATTATTTTCCTTGGGCATCTTTCTTCCTCTTCCAGTGGATTATCGGTACATGCGGTAACACTGATGTTACTCGCCACCCAATTTATGGGCTGGAGAGGAGTTGGGAATCCTCAGGTCTATATGTAGGTATCCTTGAACACATTGGTCCCTGAATGTTTTGTATAGAGATATTGATTCAGTTGAAAATGCGCGCAGTGGAAACTTGTACTTTACAGCAGGACTTTACATGTTCACCACCGCTCAGGTCAGTTCCACTTTCCTCCATATACTTTTTGTCTTTGTGCACACGTTAACTAAAGTATCCGAACGATGCTACACAGTGGTGTTTGATCAAAGGAGAGACCTTGTCATACTGTGTTTTCGGAGTATTCTCTGGTACGTCGTTGTCTTTAGATTTATATATCATCGCCTCATGGGCTTTGCATACTGACCATACACTACGAAACTTTGTTCGAAACAGGATTCTATCTTTCGGTAAGTTAAATTAGAGGAAATTCTGGTCTTCTGTGTACTATGCCGATGACTTCATAACCTCAAATTCAAAATAGTTTGGAGCGATCTTGACACCCGCATTCGGAGTTGCGGCCACCTATGTTGGTGAAATCGGCAGTGGAACCGGACTTGATACCGAATATCAGAGCTTGGGAATCTTTTTGTTCGTTTGGAATGGAATCTTCACAGTTCGTACACATCGCTTTGGTTTGTGTTATAGTTGAGCGCGCGTGTTGTCGAACGACCAATTGAAACGTTTTGCCTACTTGTTGTGACAACTTCTCCCCAATCTAGATTTTCTTCTTCATCTCGCTCAAAACAAATGTTGCTCTAGTCGTTGTTCTTGGTGGAGTCTCGATCGGAGTGTTCTGCTTAGGAGGAATGTACTTTGCGCTAGCAAGGAATGCGGCTGGACACGGAGGTCTCGCTCTCGCTCATCAATGCAGCAAGGTAATTCTTCATTCAATTTCTTCAACTACCGACTCCTTCCAATTCTCCCTTACCCTTTGTACTGATCGTACTGGATTCCGCTTTGAACTTATCAGGCCGGAGGAGCGTTCCTGTTCATCTCTGCTCTCTCCGGATTCTATCTTGCATTATCCCAATTAAGCGCAAGTGTCGAAATGCCTTTCACTCTTCCTGCAGGTGATCTCGGTCGAGTTTGGGCGCCAAAGAAGAAGCGATCATAAGTGGTGTGGTCCAAGCTATCTCTTTGCCTTCAGTCATTCTCCACTTTCCTCGCCCCTGCAATCCCCTCCGTGTACCCCTCTGTCTCCGGCTATTTTTTTTTGGGTTCGTCGTTGCTTTGGTAAGGGATAACTCTTGCGCCAGGCTGGTTTTGTTTCATATATATTATAAGATCCCCATACGCTACGCTTCATTTATGTAACCCTTTTACTTTTCCGCGCTCTGTGTTTATTCCATAACTTACCTTTTGTGCCCACTCTTCCGAACCAATGTTGATCAATTCCTTTCGGTTCACGATCTTTGGTCTTTTTAATGGTCTCAGTTTGGCATTCGGGAGTCGGAATTGATATGTATTGTTAATCTAGTTATTCTAATTCACTGATCAAGGAACAAGTCATGACGATGGTGCTCCCTCCTTTCATCGTAGACAGTTCATACATACATACATTGTGTAGATGGATGTACGTTTGGGCAAAAACAAGTTCAAGGAACAATTACAAGCGCTTCTATGATCGGGAAGAAATCTGTAGATATTAGGAGGATAAGGATAAGGTCCTGTAAAGAGTAGGAGTCAACAACTGTTGAAAGCTATTGAATAAACAGTACGAATCTCTCAGTTGTTCCAAGCTTTGGCAACAAACTTGCCCCACATGTTGTCCGTTCCAAGAACCTCACTGGCCGGTGATTTGGGTCCGTAGGTTTTGAAAGCGGCAGTAGTGAGGTTCAAACTGGGGTCCATCTGGTTGACGAACTTTGCGATCGTGGGAGCGAAGAAATCCAGGAACACCAAGTCGACAGGGTCCTCGTCCGCCAGACCAACAGGGTTGGGAGAAGAGATGTAAGTAGGAATATCGGCGGAGTAAGGGATCGGATCGTGCAGTATATCGTCACCCAGTCCAGGGCATTTGTCCTCGGTGACATACCCGAGAGTCAACGTGCTGTTGGATGATCGGGCCTTGAGTTCAAGATCTCGCTTAGCCGAGTCCTCATGGGCAGCCCCAGCTCGAATGTAATTCTCCCAGGCTCGTCTGAGTAGAAGTGCAGTAGAACAGAAAGAAGACAGCAGGGTTCAGAAGTTGTGTGCCACGTTCGGGACGGATGGGTGAGCAGAATTACATACTGCTGAGCTCGCTCGAAAGCTCCATTCGAGTTGTCAAACTCCCCAGCCTCCTCCACTGATCTTCGTCTGGGCGCGTTTCCGGTGATAAGCGCGTTGAGAACCTTGCTAGCAATCCGGTTAGGCAGCCTGTAGAACATTTCAAAGTCAGCAGGACATACTTAGTTTCATGAATAGCTTGAAATAACAAGGAATGAAATATTCACTCGACGTAGTTGAAAAGATTGACAAAGGGAGAGACGATATAGTTGTCACCATCGGTAAAAGGTCCCTGGTAACTATAACCAGATAACGATCCAAGTAATATCATTCTCAGATTTCAGATCTACTAAGATGAAGGGTTCAGCACTGAGTATATAGAACTTACAGGTCAAATCGCTGAGAACCCGAGTTGACAATGACGATTTTGGGGTTGGTTCGATTGGTCTAAAATTCGAATGTGCTCGATAAGATTCAGCCTTTAGAAGATTTAGTCCAGAAGTCTCAGATCAGACTCACATCGACGATAGCAGTAGGAAGGACCTGATCGGCGAGCACAGTCAGCAGACTGTCGTTCGATCCATAAGGAGATCGGTTGAGGTAGTAGTCTATGGGACAGGTAGCAAGAATAGGCAAGCGATTGAGTTACAAACATACTAAGGCAGATAAGCTAGTGAAGATTCTATTATCAAAAGGTTCTTTACCTTGAGGAACCACTCCAAGAGGAGTTGACACGTTGTAAAAGGAGACAACATTCTGCAGTTGCTGCGTGATATTAATTCCAATCTTAGTATCGAACACATCTTCCCTCTTGGTATGCCAAGCGCTGTTGTTATACAATTGAATGTAGTTAGTTTGAATTGAAAGGATACGAATTTGTATTGGATCTTGCCAGAGGTGAAACTAGATCTCAACTTACTAGCTGTTTCGGTTGGCGTCGATGTATCGTCCTGGAATGACGCATGAAACATAAGCAATCTGATTTGGGACTGAGGCACAGCGAGAAGACTCTCCACGAAGAGATAGAGACGTACTGCTAACAACTAGGTTGTCGGTAGTGTTGGGAGCGGGTAGAGTGGAACTAGCCCACCCAACTGTTTCCATATATCTACCGGCGGAGAGAGCGATCGATCGTCCATCATACTGAAGGCAATCTCGGACGTGGTCCTATTTAAGTGCGGACAGATGGAGGACAATTTAATATCTTGACTTGGCGCGTGGAGGAATGATGCATCTTAATATCCAATACTGACGTGGCCACCGAAGGTGAATACAGGCACATGCGGGTGAAGAGTTCGAATTCTGGCCTGGATATCCGCGAACTGCGAGTTTGATCCTTGGACAGGCATCTTTTGCCGAAAAGAATCAAGACATCAGCTCAACAGGATACATGTTCAAAAAGAGCCTATACGAGATAACGAACGTGACCAAGAACAAGGAAGAAATCAGGTTCTTCCACTATAGCTTCATTGAACCAAGTCTCGTTGATCATAGCGCGGGGATCCTGGACTTTGACATTCGAGGCAGCTCCAGTAAAATTGAACAGAACACCTACAAACCAATAAATCTCATTGTCAGCTTCAGTCTGACAGGATTTGGGCTCGATATGTCAGATGCTACGAACCAAATGCCGTCACCTTCCTTCCCTTTCGAGTAGTGAATTTTGTGAATCGTTCTCCGATGGGAACACTTTGCATCATCAGGATTCGTGAAGAGAACACATGAACCAGAGTCAGAAAATAACGGCAAGAGGTAGCGAAGGCAAGGAGAGATGAACCTGGTGTTGACTCCGTTGATGGGGACGGTGATGTTGACGTTACTGGTCAAGTATCGACCATTCCACTTGGGCGCAAAGTTGTAGTGAACATCTGAGTTTGTACAGATGCACGTCAAGATAAACAATACGATCAGACCTTCTGACAATGCAAGAGAGTTTAAACTGAGGTCCGCCAACCTTGTGAGATGTTAGCAACATCTGTTTGCGGGAAAAAAAAATCAAGGCATCAGATGTACAATATGAGAATGAATAGAGACCAGCTAATATGATTCTCACAAAGCTCATGGTTTCCGATCTTTCGGGATAGATGTGTTTTTCAATCAGATATTTTATCTCATCTACAGATATGTGGGGTAACAACGACTCACAGCAAGCGCATCAAAAGGGATCTGAGAATATGAGAGTAGATGCAGGAAGATGCTATTATATCAGTAACTAATTTACAAAAAAAACCTGTTCTTAGGGAGCTCACCTGAGCAAAGATGTTTCCAGATCGAGCTCCGTTGACTTCTCCCTTCTCAACAGCGGCGTCAGTAGTTGGATTTCCATCGTGGAGATCACCTATAAAGACATTCATTTAGTTATATTATTGAAAGGTTTGAAGAACGACAAAGTCATATTCAGATGCAGTTCGCCAAAGCGCAAACGTACCAGAGTCGACCAGCAAGAGATCGACGTCCTTCTCAATGGCTTTCTGCTTCATCCAATGGATGAACGAGGCGAAATCTCCAAAATCACCGCTATAGTTTGGCTCTGGGTACGAAGACTTTTGATGACCAACAAGCCATCCGTGAGTGTCAGTCGTGGAGATGAAATTGACATCTCCCCATTGAAGCTCACTATATAAGTCGACGATGGTATGATGTCAGCAACAGCCAATCTTTATAAAGGGGGAATTCTTGAAAAATAATTATATCAGAACTCACCGTGTCGGGTAAGAGATACCTGGCAGAAATGATTGGGTAGTATCAAGGAGCTCGTCGTCAGTTCAAGTCTGTCGTCAACGAACGAACAGCGGCAGATGGGTCGAGAAACCAACCCAAAGTTGAGCCAGGCTGAATTCGCTTTGCGAAAAGCTTGCTACCGGCGTGACCGGGATCACATGCAGTCACACCCAAGGCAGAAAGAGCGAGAGGAAGGGCAAGGAGTTGGCCAAGCATGACCGAAGGAGTTGCTTGCTTGTGTGTTTGACGAAGGGTGAAGAAAGAGAGATATTGAATCAGGTCAGATCTTCTTGAGCCAGACTGAGTAAAGTTTCGAAAGTTATCCCAAGCTTGTTATATGATGAGATTAGAGCATCAGAACGATGAAGAATACAGTTTTCATCTCTCTGTGAACAACGATAGGGTAGCTTCAAAGAGCTTAATATCCAACACGTTCTCCACTTCGGATCAACCCCATACTGAGAGTCAGTTGATCAACAGTATGGGGAAATATGAGATGATAAGTAATCGAGAAAAAGGCTAGGCAAACTTGACAATAGCCCGAAACGGCGATTAATCAGACCTATGAGAGAAAACCTTGGCTTCTTCATCACCTAAAAGTTCATGGTCAGCAACGTTCTAAGAACCAATGATCAACACTAATCACGTTCGTGAGATTATCTGCACGTGCTAGCTATACGTGATCATGTATCTTCTTCGTCGAAGAAGAGTGAGTGAGCGATCTGACAGATTGAGAATCTAGTCAAAAACATCAGATGTCAAGGGTTGCGGAGAATAAAGATGAAAGGATGCGAAGAATAAAAATCGACTGAAGAATCGGCAGGTTTATAAGAGAAGATACATGACTGTACCGTTCTCTCAGGAGATCAGCTCATATTGACGAACGCTCATTCGAAAAAGCGTTCAGGTTTTAGGCTACACCGTGATCTGTATGAGGGGGTGTGATAATGGTATGATACCTTATCAAAAGCTAACGAACGTTGGCAAATATATATGATTTACAAGCAGTGAGCTTATCTGAGGAAAGTACAACGCGAGAGGTGTAGAGATTACATGGACAAATCGAGAAGAAAGAGTGCTGTGAGACAGTGAACAAGTGCAAAGAAACAAAAGACAGAGCAACGAAATTCCTTTCAGAACAACGTTTCATCCTCCGTTTCGTCTTCATCTATAAGATCTGGAACTGGCTGTCGTGACGCGCGTTGATTTATTTCCGAGGTAGAATCATCATTCGGGCCTGTTGGTGTGCGATACACCGCTATGTTTGAGCTAGTTTCTGGGGTTTGTGCTGAAGCTAAGACTGGTGAAGGTTGAGAGTCGGCTGTCCGTATTTGAGAAGACATGTGGTCGCGATGGGGCTTTGAATGTGTCGGGATCCGGAGTCCAAGTGAATCAGAAGTTGGACAAAGCTTCTGAAGCATTGAAATCCCGAAGCTTGGTTCCAAATCTAGTGATGACGATGAACAGGGAGTGGAAAGAAAATCGCTCTTAACTGGACTAGCTGAAGGCGAAGTCGAACAAGACGACGAGCATGTCGAAAGATCCGAGGATCCTTCCGATAAAAAGTTCTCCTCCCCCAAGTCCGAGCTCGCGTCATCCTGTGCTTCCACCCGTTCGACTGCAAGGGCAGAAGTGTCTGGCCGATCTTTCTGCTCCCAGATCTCTCCAGCAGCTAGCCAGATCTCAGCAAACGCCATCAAATCTCCTGTGTGCATCCACCTCTCATCATCTGCCTTACTCTCTTTCAGGTCCCCATGCTCTTCTTTTAAAAGCGCAGATTCATTGGAGGAATGGAATGCTATGACATCAGAGTAAGATGTTGATGAAGACTGAGAGAGTTGGATGGAACAAGGAAGATATAACTTGATGTGAGTCTGAATAGACTCCGCTAGGTCACACTCTTCCAGCTCTTGAGCAGAGAATACTTCTCTCTTTACGTTTGGATAGGAAAGCTTGTCACAAAGGTCAACAGATATTCGGAAAAGAATACTGTAACGTGACAGAATACGTACGAGAGAGAAGGCGCATCCCCGAACGACCCATGCCCAGACAGATTGAAACTCGGGATGACTTCGATGGAAAGACTTGGCTTGAAGGGCCTTCTCCACTGATTTTCGGAGAAGCTGATTATGATAACGTCGACATGAACAAAGACGAAGCATTATAGTGAGAATCACGAGGGAGATCATCAGAATGAGAAATGAACAAACAAGTTTGTTGAGCGCAGTGTAACCTGCTCGGAGTGTTTCTCTAGACGCATTCTTTGATGGAGGAGTAGCCTCGTCTAATTTCAATGACTTGTCATTAACGGTAACATCCTCTTCCTTCACCCTCCGTAGTCTTTTCGATCGATTGTTGACCGGCCTTCCATATGTCTCTCTCTTCCTTTTCATCAAATCCATCCTTTCAGGACTCCTTGCAGAACTTATGGCGGTAGTCTCAAGGCCTTGTTCAATCAACAAATCCCCTCTTGAAACCCTGTCCTTGAACAACTCGGATTTAACGGGCTTAATAGGTCCTTCATCATCCTCTTCGTCCGAGGAGAAAGGATGAGAAAACCCAACGTCTGGGAGCGGGGCAGGGCGAGTGGGCTTGGCTTTCGGTTTCGATTCGATGTGCGACCAGGTGCTTGCGTGGGCCGACTGCTTCTTGATATCTATCTTCAAAGTCTTTCGTAAGGGGCGAACAAGTCTAGGTCTGTTGGGTTGAGCTGCAAAACCTGAGGAGTGAGACAAGAGGAGTGGTGCTGCAGTAGGAAGGTTGATTGGGATATGGCTGGGTGGCGAAGAATCCGGTACATGGATTTGTGTAGGTCGTCCTGGTTCTCTACTATCCCCTGCTGTCATTTCTTCCTTTTCCTCCTCTTTCCATGTTCTTGTTTCCAAATTCCCTTCTTCTCGACCTTCTCTGCTGCTCTCGTTCCCTTTCTGTGTTTTCTCTTCCTTCTTCTTCAGATCTAGATCTGAACTTGATTCTGATGATGACGACGAAGACAGATCACTTGGATCACTAGTCGACAAATCTTCTTTCTGCTTCTTCTCGTCAGGAGTCTGCGCTAACTTGACTTCTGGTTTTGAAGATGAGTATAGACTAGACTTTTTCAAGACGATCCGCTTGATAGTAGTTGATGTACCGACCGGTCGATCAATCGACGTGTTGACAGTATATACCGATGGGGCAGTGAATGTGAATCTTGAAGTTGGGAAAGATATTTTATTTCCATTCGTGCAAGCTCTCTGGTCATCATAAGGGTCTCTACAAACGGACAGCGCAGATATCGATCTGGAAGTCGTCTGGACAGCGACTGTTGGAGAAACATTGGATGATTGGGATACATCTTTTGATGTTTTTGAAAACTGCGCCGGACTGATGATAGGTATAGGAGACGGGTCTCTTAAGCTTGGTAGAGTTGATGATGTGCAAGCGATATTCAATGGACGAGGATGACGAGGCGAGAACGTTCCTCGAGGTCGGAGTCGAGTGGATGGGGTAGAACTTTGAGTCATGGTCTCATTTTGAGAATAAGATGACAAACAAGGCGTGTTAGGAGCACTGCTGGAGACTGCTGACTCGGTTGATGCTGTAGATGGTGGAGGAGAGCAAGGTGCACCAGAACTAGGAAATGGAACGACAAAGATGCTCAATGAAGGCTTCTTAGATCGCTTCTGATCTGAGCCAGAGGTCGACACAAGTGGAGTGGATTTGATCCCGTACACCAAGAGGCTAAGAGAAGGAACGTTATGATCCGGCTCGAATGGCATGAAGTCAATCAAGAGACCGTGGAGAGTTCGACCATGAGTATCCAGCGAGAGTGACGCGGATTTGGGTTCTGGAATCAGGGCTGCGTGAAAGTAAAGTAGTCCGGAAGGCTCAGTGGGAAGAATTGCGCGTCTATCGTTGAAGTATGGGTTGAACCAAATCGATACTTTGGGTCAATAACTGAGCGCCAATTGGGGAAGCAAAGAAAAGGAGAACAAACAGCTTATATCCATAACGGAAGTCTTCTTCTACAGAACGAGATAAAATACTAGGGTCGAGGTCTGCCAGTTTTAAAACTGGGTCATGATCGTTTCTCACTACAAATTCTCCTTGATGAGCTCTGTTTTTCAAACGGTTGATCCATGTGCCTGTAGTTTCCACTTTAGGTGCCGCTGGCCGTCCAGCAGCAAAGTTGAGTTTAATCCGTCGAATCTGTGTGCAATGGTCAGACGATGGAAATACCGTGGCCGAAGACGAACGGACGGGATGAGAGAGTTTGGTGGAAGCTGCAGAGATAGTAGAAGAGGATTGCGCGTGAACATATGATGGGCTCGAGGAGGTAGGTGGAGGCGAGGGAAAACTGGCAGATCCTCCGGAGGAAACAGAGGTGATAGATATTCCTGGAATTTAAAACATGATTCTTAGTCTGGTGGGACTGGATCACTAAAGCAAGATGACAGCTTACCATCTAGGGATTTTGAAGGCGTTCTCAAGGAACCTTGCCAAATAGTTGTGAGCACCATAACCTCTACGATAAACTGAAGATACTTTGGAATGAAGAAATAGTCAAGTTCGACGGATACGCTTTGCAGGTATTCTGATGATGAGTAGTAGAAGCTACTTGAACAGCACAGCCCGGATCTAGATTCTCATCTTCAACACGTGATCATTACATCATCACACACATGTCGAATCGGCTTTCACCTCTGTGGCCCATCTCATCCATCTTCTCACTACCATCTCTCAGAACAATGACCCAACCTGATACTGAGCCATTGCTTCCCTCCGGTGCAGTTTCTTCTGCTCCGCCCTCTAGAAGAGCCTCTCGGGCTTCAGTTTATGTCCTTGTCGTTGCGTTCATACTTCTCTTCGCCGCGGCGATTACATTGATCTTGACTGGCAAAGCATCTTCACCCACTTGGAAGGGCAGGGGTCCCAGCGATCCTCTCGAGAGAGCTCATTGGCTTCTTTCTCGGTATGGGTTTCCATTCTTCGACCCCATTATTGGGGACCGTAAGTTTATGAAAGTGGATGCGCTTCAATTTATTTATACACAGAACGGAAACTCCAATCATCGACGGACACATTGATCTGCCAGAATATGTTCGAACGACTTATTCCAACAATGTTTCTAAAGTCCACTTGGATAAGAAAACAGGAGGCCATGTTGATATCAAAAGACTTCGAAAGGGCCACGTGGGCGGTTTCTTCTGGAGGTTTGTTCATTTTGTCCTTCTTCGTTACTTTCTTACTGTACGGTTCGGTCAAAGCCGATCAAGGAAAAATAGACACGCGATGCTAATCAAGCATGTTATGCCAAAAACAGTTGCTTCACTGAGTGCCCGGAGGAACCGCTGTTGGGACAAGGCCATTTCTTGGACCCTACTAATTCTGTCCGAGGTCTGTAAATATAACCCGATATCTACTCTCTATACTTCACAACTCTGCTGACATATCGAATTCCCGTCTCTTACCTGAGAAAGACACTCTGGAGCAAATCGACGTTTCGAAACTGCTCATCGCCAAATACAACTCCACCTTCGAACTAGCTACAACGGCCGATGATTTACATAAGGCTCGAAGGAGTGGTAAGATTGCCAGTTTCTTAGGGATTGAGGGAGCCCATCAACTTGGAAATTCTATCGCTGTTCTGTACGTGGTGAAAAATTACATATTGGCATAGGGAGCGGGTGCCATACGATTGCAGCTGATCGCTCGTAACGTTTGCATCATAGTCGTATGTACGCAGAGTTGGGAGTAAAGTACATGACTCTTACTCACAGTTGCAACAATGCGTTCGCCGATTCTGCCGGAATTTTTGATCAACCTAAACCTATTCATGGCGGTCTTTCCCCTTTGGGCAGAGAGCTGATCGTGGAGATGAACCGATTGGGTGTGATTGTTGACCTGAGTCACGTGAGCGATCAGACCGCAGAGCAAGCCTTGGCGATCAGTCAGTCGTTCTTGCCTCTTTATTCGCCAATGGCGAATGCTGACACGTTCAATGATCTTGTGTATGTGCAGCTACAGCACCTGTAATTTGGTCTCACAGTTCTTCTAGAAAGTTTGTCGATATCCAACGAAATGTCCCTGACGCGTAAGTGGACTTCATTTGTCTTGAACGATCATAGTCAAACCGCTCTCCAGCTCAAACATTAGGTCTTTTGCTTCAATATCGAACATTAGTATTCTTCGCAAAGTCGGGCTTGGCAAAGGTTTAGTGGACGGTGTAGTCCATGTGAACTTTGCTCCCTTCTTTAGTGCGTATTTTACACCGTCTTTCTTGTACATTAGTGAATCAAGGCAGCGATTAATATAGGACGTCGAAACACAGTCGCCAACGAGGGACAGCCCGCTACTGCCGAGGTTGTTGCCGACCACATCGAACATATCCGATCTGTCATCGGATGGAAACACGTCGGTCTTGGCTCAGACTTTGATGGAATTGGTATGTTCTCTGGTTCCTTTGATACAAAACCGGTTGTTCAGACAGAGATTTGCCTGATCTTCTCCGCCCCTTGTCCTTCCAGAGTCTGTGCCTGAAGGCCTTGAGAGCGTGGCCGACTACCCAAAGTTGTTTGCCATCCTCATTCGTCGAGGCTGGAAAGACGATGAGCTCGAGGCGCTTGCTGGTGGCAACACTCTTCGAATCCTCGAAGGCGTCGAGAGAGTCAAGAGGGAGATGGAGAAGGACTTCGTAGAACCCTCTATGGGTCGATACCTCAAGCGGCACGATCTTTGAGCGATCGATCTTGAGGGCAACAGTTGACAAACAATCGCAGGGATGCTGGATATATTGACGGGCTGCCATTCCCTCATTCCAGTTTGGAGAGAAAACGAGAGAATTGATCGCGATTCGGATGGGATGGATATGCATTCATAAGCAACTTTTGAAGAACAAAGATTTGATAGCACATGTCCCCGCGAACAGTACAGCGTCTCAGACAGATCAGTTGTGATGATCCTATCTGCTAAGATCGCCGTTCTTAGTTCTAAGAGTAGATATATGGTATAACTTTGACATAA
This sequence comes from Phaffia australis, assembly GCA_014825575.1. Classification (NCBI taxonomy): domain Eukaryota; kingdom Fungi; phylum Basidiomycota; class Tremellomycetes; order Cystofilobasidiales; family Mrakiaceae; genus Phaffia; species Phaffia australis. The sequence goes on from MVAH01000133.1 coordinate 19,859, forward strand.
AATGACAAACTGAACAAATAGCAATAAGGAAGACTACGAGAGTTACATTTATCTAGAAACCGACAGACTTCTCGGAGGTGTTACATGAGTTCCTTCAAAAACCGGTCTTTCTTTTTCTTCAGTTTCATCATCTGTAGATACAGGGGTCCAACCATCTTCAACTAGGCTCTGTTCATCATCGTCACCTACCAAGAAAGGAGTAGATGAGTAGAATTCAGGCATTGGGCCATCTATGCCATGAACACCTTCTACGATCAACGCAGAAGATCCGATTCTCCTTGGAGTTGATTCTTGATCATCTGTTATTCTAATCCTTGTAGCGGGAGATGACGGTCGATCGGATCTTCCCGCTCGGCCAGTTTTTTCGACGCCAACCATTGTGTGCAGATGGGCCTGTCTGGCTGCTCTACGGAAACCATAATGAGAATTGGCGCTGCCGGACGGGTTTAAGGCATTTCTCACGCGAGGCGTAGTATTATTCAACAGATGACGAGAATGATTCTCAATTGGAGAAACAGAATTGACAGGATGGTTAAGAGGGGGAAGAAGAAGGGAGGACGTGGGTGAAGCAAAGGACAGGGGTCGACGAGTTGGTGTATAAGTTTGGTTTTTCTGACGAGGACGAGGAGTTGGGTAGAGATGAGATGGAGAAGATGGACGAGGGGTTGGTTCTAAAGAAGTATCTTCAGGAGATGGTGAGGTTGCTCCTTTGAGAGAACTCGAGCGGAAGATTGGCGAGGCTGGTAATCATGAGAAACAGTTGAGAACGAGAGAACCGAATAAAGTTTTTATAAAGTGATATCGCTTATGATATAGACAAGAATAACGTACTCGCTCTTCGATGCCTCAAATCAAAATCTTCGCTTTTTCCCCTCCGAGCTTTTTCTCTCACTCTTCCTGAAGTCTTGGATACGAGTTCGGTTGCAGGCGCAATTTCAGCGGACCCAACTTGGACGGCGAAGAAGCAAGCGAGAATGATGATCTACAACAATACAATGTCTTGTCAGCCATATGAACATCAGAAAGAATAGCATGACTTATGTAATTGGATCAATTCGACACGAACTATAAGGATGAGAGAAGCGGTGAGGAGTTTTCGGTGTAGTCGAACTTCAGTTTCCAAGGTTTGCAGCCGACGAGCCAAATCTGTTCTGTCTCGTTCAACATCCCTGCGTTGCCGATCCCAATCTCTCAACGTAGACTTCAACATTTTCTCTTGTTGACTTCTCTAGAATTTGTGAAAAATTTAAAACCCGTCTCGGGCAGTGAGGAACTCAGTCCGGTTTCTGTTAGATAATTCTCACTTACCAGTCCCTCTAACCCATTTGCCCATCTCTCTCTTTCTCCACTATCAAAACCAGTCTTCCATGTTTCCCAAACCCCTTCCAAACCAATCCAGGCTTCCTTCAGTATTCTCACCTGATCATCTACATACCATGTTGCTAGCGATGTGTTGTCTTCCAAAGCTGTGAGTCTTCTGATAATGAACGCATAGATAGACTCGCCAGAATCAGAGGGAGAGGGAGGAGCATGATGAGATGCTGATTGAGACGAATGAGGCCTTGAAGAACGTGAAGGTGGAGATTGAGAAGAGTGTACCGGAATATTGTGGGTATGAGAATGATGATTGCTGGAAATAGTTGGTAAGTTTGGAGAATGTGGAAGGCTTATAGTTGGAGCGAGAGAAGAGTCAGCGAGAGGTGCGGTTGATGCGGAAGCTGACACCTGAACAGGAGCAGTATGGGAGACGACCGGAACAGCATAGTTATGTGAGGCTTCAACGGAGCTTGGCGAAACAGTCGATGCCTTTTTTGGAGCCGGCTTCTCGACCTCGGTTGTATGTTTTGTCGATTTTTGCGGTTTCTTCTTTTTTCCTGTCCCAAACCTAACCTTCAATCCACCGATCTTCTCTTGTTTCTGGGCCTCCTCTACTACCTCGGCTCCCTTCTTCACATCTCCTGAGCTCATGCCAGTAAGCGTCGAGTCTATCATCTTTTCTTCTTCGTTATCCTCGTTTGAATAAGGTCCGAACCTGACATCAGGATGACCGACAGGCTTCGGAGGAGATGAGTAATCTTCTCTGATCCCCGGGGATTCTATTTCATGGCCTGCTTCATCTTCTCTGTTCCATCTGGCGAGAAGCTCTTGTTCCCTCTCCTGCATATGGACTTCGTATCGATATGCTTCCATCTGGTTCATTCCGTAGACGCGCAACAGAGAAACTGGGCAATAGTATTCTGTTCCATAATGAGAAAGGAAATCTAGTCGGATGTACCGATGGAATGAGGTAGGTGGATCGAATTTGAAAGGCTACCCTCCAAACGACCACATGTGATTAACATGGAGAGATGTTCTCAAGTACAACAACCGCCTTGAAGAAAGAAAGATAAAACAGATGACACGAACCTGCATCCCACGGATGTTTGCGAGTCGGACAGTCCCCAAGTCTTTCCATACATCACCCTGCGCATCCTCTCTGCCATTTCCTTCGGACTCTCCTGCCCGGATTCGAATGTCCTTCACGACACTAGAAAAGAACTCGAAGTTCCCAATCTCCAGGGTATCTATCCTGATCTCATCACAGAGTTCGATGACGACGTAGTAAGAGGATGCCTGGCAAGGTGTCAACATATATCTGTCTTTGGATTTATGAAGAAGCGCAGCGGGTGATCGTGTCTGAGGAGATGAATAACTGTGAACCAAATGAAGACCAAGTTTTTCGTCAAAGCACTTTTCGGTAAGATGTTTCACAGTATGCCAAAGAGAGAAATTCAAGAATAGTACGTACTGAACTCGGGCGGAACAATCCAAGGAAGCATAGTTAAACCTTCTAGATGGCACTCGAGAAGAGACTGTTGGCGGTGGGGGTTCAGAAACGGATTCGGTTGTATGTGGTATATCTATATATGACTCTAGAGATGGTATTGGTTGAATCAGGTTTGTTGCTACTGGTATCTGTGACGACAACGATGACGTTGATTTCACTCTGCTTTTTGGATAATGGGTGTTTGAAGAAGAAGTGGTAGGTAAGATTGAGATATAAGGAATCTCAGTCGAGGAACCGATCAACGGAGCAGATGACGTGGATCCCTCGTGAAGATGATGGGATGAACTCTGGGTGTGAATGTGAGGTATTCGAAGACTGTCTGCTGAAGAAGAAACCGATGGAGAAGGAAGGTGAGTGATGGAATGTCGATTGGCCTGTTTCGATAGTTGGAGAGATTTCCAATCCTCAAATGAGAGCAACTGAACATCAAGTGAAGTTGTTTCCGCAAGTGAAGCTCCTGACGAAACCGAGAATGGTGCCGAATTCAATTTTGTAGGTATCGTCAGAGGGGCAGTGATGAGTGAAGACAAGGCAGATTCTGAACAAGCTGTTTGCCGAAACTTATCAGTTGAAGCAGATGAGGTGCTGAGCAAAGTGTTTGTTGAAGGCAGAGACGACGATGATGAGCTCCCTTCATCTTTTTGCTGGTCAGGAGATGTTATTTGCTCGACCGTGCCGTTTTCCAGCCAACTTTCTGAGTCGTCCTCATCCCGTATCTCTCCTTCGTCCTCTAGCTCACCATCGAGGCAAACGTCCTTGCATCTGGCCGAGTGGGCCTCAATTCTATAACCGCAAGAATCGCATTGAAATCGGTCAGATCCGAGGGCTCGAAACGGGTCAGCGGCAGTGAAAGGCGGAGGAGCAGACACGCTCGGTAATGAGGAGGCTGAAGGAGCGAGAGAAGTCGCCAAGCAAAGCTGACTAGAGAGCAAACAAAGAGCGAGAGCATGAACTATGGGTCTCATCGGGGATGTTGTTGTCGACAGGAAGAACCGGGCGGATCAAGATCTCCGTTGATCTTGCATTTGACTTGATGACCGAACTAACTTACAGAGTCGACCATCATGTCGGTTTCTCTTTCGTTAGACCTTCCAGTTAACAAAGATTTGCTTCCTATCAGGATTAATTTGTCAGAACAACAGCAGACAGAACTGTTTTCAAGTTGGACGAAGGTATGTGCTATCAACTCAGATACCCATCATACAAGAATGATTGACCTTGATTTCAAAGTCAGTTCGTCTCAGATCTATACATAACCGAGGAGTACGCAACATCGCTTCACAAAACACAGAGTCCATGTTCGAATGAGAACGATTGGAAACATAACAGTGATGACAGTGACTATGATGACGATAGAGAGGATGAAGGATTGGAACTTTACGGCTGTTCATGTTCGTCAAGCCCATGCTGTGATCTCACGAAACCAGCCTCGTCTGAGAATGATGATGATTGTCAATGTATAGGAAGATTTGTACGTCGTTCCCTGCCTCGTTTACATGTCTTGCTTGACTTCGTGAGATTCGAGCTGATGATCATAATTTTGGCCTGAATCCCAGGGTGAGCATGCTACTTTAAGGATTCTGATCATATCCCCTCTTTTTTATCTTGAAACTCATGATATCTACCTCTTCGCTTCTTTTCTCTGTGTAGGCCAGTTCATTAGCTTTGACGACTCGAATCCCACACCAATCCTGAGCCTGCCTCATCCAGCTCACCTGCCTCTGGTAGAATGTGGATCATTGTGTCACCCCTCATCAGACGAAGCTCTTTTGTGTATGAACCGAATATCCAAAATACCTATATTTCCATTGTAAAGTCTTCCTCTTCCATTGCCTTCTCTCACCTCATCATCACTTGTTGTCCTGAATCTTTGACTAAACCTGATGCGCTCTCCTCCACGCACACGATACACTCGTTCAAGCCTTGAGCTTCGTTCTTCTCCAGTTTCATCTTTCGGTATATTCGCAACTCATCCAATTCCTGCAGGAGCATTTATAAGCACCTACGCAGGAGAACTCATCACGGCTTCTGCTGCACGGAGTAGGTGGCTTGCTCGATCTCATAGAACTAGAGCCACTGTTGGTATATGTTCTGACAGAACTGATGAAGGTGGAAGGAATGAGATGACATGCAAAGATGAAGAGATGAACTACATATTCTGTTTGAGATTGGGAGTCAGAGACGTCTACATAGACGCTGGCTCTATAGGTGGAATCAGGTATGGTTCTTTCTTTCCCTTGGTGTCAACACATCAACCTTCCCCTTGTTTGCAAATGACTGAGAATTGTCCTTTCTTATCTTGGCGATTTTTCATAAACATAGTCGATTTTTTAATCACTCTCACTCCCCAAACATCATACCTCTACCCATCTTCCAGCCCCCCAGCCCTGGCTATGATCTTAAATCCTCCCCCCACAGCCTTAGACAATCTGGTCTCTTACCGATGGCTTCAATATCGACGTCAGTGACAGAAACATCAACCGACCCGACGAGGATGATGATGCAAGCGATGGCGACTCCGCGTATAGGGTTCTTTGCGCATCGCAGGATCGACGTTGGTGAGGAACTATGTTGGGATTACGGAGATGGTGCATCTCTCTCCTCTTGTTCTTCGATCAGTGTTATTTCTCTTGCTGCTGATACTGCCGAACGCAGCTCTTCGACCAATAAGAGGAAATCGGAAACTCGGACTGTCATCAGGAGAGAACAAACAGATCGGGACATCAAAAGAAGGCTACCATGTTTTTGTCAGAGTGAGAATTGTGATGGATATCTGCCCTTCGATGACAATCTATAAACATCTGATTATGAGCAGCATGGGAACCCGAATTGGTCGGGAACAGGAGGCGCATCGGATCAAGCTTTACAAAACAATCACACAGATAAGAAAGTGAAGAAAAAAGAGGAAATAGATGGAACAAACAGAGCATAAACATGGGCGAAATTGCAATCTAATCTGAGGTATCCAAGTTGGAGTATGATGTAGGGTGATTAAACATGTGATATGGAACGATATAGTCTGTTGATCAAAAATCACGAGATGGGTAAAGGAAGTTGTCAAAACATCGTTCAAATGTTCCTCTCGACGTCACAGCCCTCATCAAATCCACCGTTTCTGAGTTCGTCGGACCATGTCCTGACGCCTACCCAGTTTTTGGTAGGCCGTCGAGTAAGGACTGCTCGAGAATCTTCTGTGGAGTATCTAGAAGAAAGAGGAGCCAAAGCAAATGCCATGACAAGCTGCGCGGTGAATAGCCTGAGGAACACCAGCTGGAATATATAAAATGAACCGTTCGATATTTGTCAGCTCGCAGAAGAAGAGATCATAATAGAGAGATGCACAGATAAGACGAACAGCCATCTTCAGGCCAAAGCAAGCTCTAGGTCCGGCCGCGAATGAAAGCATAGGTCCCGCATCTTTATCAAAGGTTCCATCTGGACGTAACCATCTATCCGGATTGAACCTGTGGATATCGTTCTTATCCGATCTCCAGCCAAGCTTGGGATCTTCTGAGTAAACTGCACAAGAAGTGTTAAGCAAGCACATTGCGTTCACTCCAGCCGCAATCAGATGCTCCTGGCCATCTGGACCGGTGATGGTGGTTTCCCTGATACCTAGGATTCAGGCATCGAGATTAATACTTCTGTGATCGATTGCTATACAGAAAGAGACACTCGTCGCGACACACTCACTCTGTCGACCAACAGCTCGTACAGTTTCACCATGCCTTAGACTTTCATAAACCACAGCCTCGAGATCTGATTTAGCACAGAACGTCAGTATGTTTTGACTCCCTGTATGTCATGTTTGATGATGAGAATCCGCTCTTACAATCGCAGACTCCATTACCAACAATATCGTCGTAATTCGGGTTTCGTTCTTCCGCGGAAGGAAGCAACCTAGTCATCTCTTCATGAAGACGACTCTGAACATGTGGGTTCTCCGAGAGGAATTTGAGGATCTATTGAGGAAGAAATCAAGGATCAAGTTTCAATTTCATCCGTCGGGAAGGACTTAAACGAGACACTAACCCAACACATGGTGGTTCTGTTTTGAACATGAGCAGGAAAGTTAGTTCTATCAGTTGGCCTTAACATATCAGAGCATTAAAAGAAGACTCTCACGACGTCGTCTCTTCTCCAGCGACCATGACTGTCATAAGATAGACTCGCATCAGACATATCAGAGGCAAACAAAGTAAGAGAAGGATTGGACGCACAAGTTCCAAGCTCATCGTACAGCTCGTCTTCAGGGAGGACGGAACCAACACCTGCTTTGGCTTCTTTTGCAAGGATCACATCAATCTACAATAGGAACAGAACATATGAGACGGTATATGATAACGTAAGAGATGTCTCAAGATTCTGTACCCACAACGCAGGTGATCTCTGCAATCTCTCCTCCATTCTTGATCTTCTTCCTGGACTCGTCTACTCGACCACTCAACCAACGTCTAAACCCTTTAAAGCTATAGAGACAGAATAGAAAATTTCAAGATATCGGTAGATGAATCCAAGCGACACAATACAAGATCTGCTCATGGACTCACGCTCGTTGGTAACTAGGCTTTAAGCGTTGAAGCGAATGTTTGAACGCTGGAGCAATGCCAGACGCCAGAGACTGAAGATTTCGATGGATTCAAAGATGTATCGCGCCAAATAGGGACCAAATATAGACAGATGAGATGTAGAAAGATATCAAAGATCTTCCGAGCTGATTAGACAAGAAACGACCTACATGGAAGATGTCGTCCATGTAGCCAGCGATCTCGCTTTGACCCTTAGATCCAGGTTTTCGATTCAAGTCCTCGGGTTTCAAGAAAGTCCCGGGTGGCGACTCTCGGAAAAGTTGAATTTCTCCAGGAATTTGATCGAAGGATTCTCCAAAGACAATTTGAGAGATCGCATCCTAAGTTGTGGGATGTATTTTGGAAAATCAGATCATCTTCCTGGTATCTTAACATACAAGACGAAACATACAGTAGTCAACATGTGAAGATCTCCCTCGGCGTCCCAAAAGATATTAGCAATCTGTTTTCCGTTTCCAGATTGGCACTCGGTAGCCAAGTCTAGCTTGACCTTCCACAGGCTCATCAGCCGAGCCATATGGATAGCAAACACATCGGCCGAGATCGAGATGAAAGCAGGCGACATAGACTGTTTTGGTCGGTTCAGCATGAGAGTTTATATGTGCCGTTAGTGACGCGGTTTGCCAGCTGCGAATCAGATGGATAGTTTGACTCACAGGAGCTAAGGCACGTCGATGCAGACGGAGCATAGGACCTATCAAAAAAGCAAAACTTAGTCCGAGCAAACTCCTGCCCTGGGCACAGATGACAATCGATTTGAGAAACGCACCCGTCTTGATAGCCAACATGCCCTTGGGAGTCACTCCACCAAAAATTCCTTCCATGAGTGCTCCTCGATCCCAATCCTTACCGTTCAGAATCTGATCGTTCAGCCTCTTGTCGGCCACGATCAAGACTGGTTCATATGCAGATTTCATGAACTGGGACAGAGGTCCTAAAGGCTTGACGAAGCTATCGACGAAGTAGTCCCTTTTGAATTTGAGTAACAAGATTTGTGATTAATCGTGCATAGTGGTAAGTATTTCTAGTCAGTTGGAGACTCGAACCAAAATATCGAAGAAGGATCATGGCCTTGCACGACGAATACAGAGTTACTAACGAGACGGTTTCATGATAATACATATGCCTAATAAGCTCGTGAGCGTGACCTAGGATAGGCAGCATCGGTCTCGAAGGAATGTTCTTGATCATTCCAGGGCGGAGAACACGGGCAACGAAAACGGCGGCGAGAACGCAGACAGCAGCGGTGATGAAGGAGATCTGAAGGGAGGACATCCTGAGTATATTGAAGGGAGAGAGGTAATGAAAGGAGAACAGATATGACCGTCTGGATATAAACGAGAGATGGTTGGCTGTACTAAATAGGATTATCCGAACAGGATGAGATGTGAAGAGGATGAAAGCAGAAAGATGTCAACAAGAAGACGAAAGAGAGTTCGATGGTCAAAAGTGGGTATACAGACTGTGTGCGCAAGGTCTTGGTTGCCCTCTTTAACGAGGAACAAAAAAACACGGGATATCTTTAGTGCCTGTATAACTGGTATGGTCAGCTTTGCTTAGTCTTCGGCTCATTCCTGTTCCTTCTCTCGTCCCTGTGAGCTGCCATCAAGGTCTTTGTTAGTCCAGAACTCCTGTAAACATGTGCGCATCACGAGCCCCTCTAGGGTGGGTGATGTTGACGATGCTTTAATGATGATGGATAGGTTGGCCTGAGCCGGCTTCAAGGTTAGGGTTACTCTTCAAAGTCACATGCTTACATAAGCAGTAACCAGTTATTGCATGGAACACCTTCCACTGCTTCCTCCCTCGTTTCTCCACCAGTACACAAAATTATTCTCAAAGTCACCAACTTTTTTTTTTTTTTTGACCATCTGAGCTTTCCCTTTTCGGACATTGTTTCTTAACTCCTTCGATCATATTCGGACGATCAGGAGCCTTCTTGATCTGATAGTGAGTATCAAGGTCGAATCTTTTTTCAATTCTCACTGGAGGAAGGAGCCTGTCGGAGTTCCTACAGATCGCACAAGTGCCAGCGGATAGAGTTCATCCCATTTTTTTCCTTTGCGTTTTTGTTTTTTTCTTCTTCTTTCTTTTCGTTTCTCTTTTCTTCTCTTTGCTTTTCTTCTCCTTGTGTATCGGCTTGGGATTGCTCATCTTGGTTGAAGCATGTCGTTTGCTGACCATATCGCTCTATTGATCTTGTTTAACACTCCTCCGGTTGCCCTGTCCAACGCGACCTTACTCAAATCATTCTCTTCCCCACCTCGTTGATTCTGATTCAATCGTTCCTCAGCAATAACAAAAATCCTTCTGGGCAAACCTACGAAACCGTAAATCATCCCTTCTTACCACAGATATCTTATTTCTGTCACCTCTATCTCTCTCCATGAGCTGGATCCCTAACGCCGATGGAGTCCGTGAACTCATCTCTGTCCTCCGAGACTCGACAAGTGACGATAGTGCCGTCCAGGCTCAGGTGACCAAGAGACTGGAATCGTTCGAGTCGATACCTGATTATCCTGGATACCTCGTTCACATTCTCACTCAGGCTTCTCAAGAAGATGAACGATTCCGAGCCGTTGCCGGACTTCTTCTCAAAAACAACCTGGCCTCTTTGAGCTCATCCTCTCCCCAAGTCGTTGCCTACGTAAAGGCCAGCGTCCTCTCTGCTCTAGGCGATCCCAACGCAATGGTGAGACAGACCGTCGGAACGGTCATCGTCTCGATCCTTACCGCTGAGGGCGTTCAAGCCTGGACAGAAGCGCTGGGAACGTTGGTCGTCTCACTAGATAGTTCAAATACCGAAGAGCAAGAGGTAAGTCTTGACTATCTTTAGCCTTCCCTCTTCTTCATTACATCTTGATACCCTCCAATCATCGAACTTATTAGATCCACTCTTTTGGTTCATTTTCAGGGAGCCTTCTCGACTCTTGCCAAGATCTGCGAGGATCTGCCAAAACAACTCGACCTCGAGATCAACGGCCAGCGACTTCTCGACTTCATGATCCCTCGATTCATCACCTTTACTGACCACCCTAATCACAAATTCCGATCTCAGGCAATTGGCTGCCTAAACTCATTTGTTGTTACAAACCCTCCATCGTTCGCGACCAATATCGACTCCTTCTTCACTGCCCTCTTCCGTCGAGCGTCTGATGAAAACTCGGAAGTTCGTAAATCAGTCTGCCAGGCCTTGACTTTGCTCCTGACCGCCAGACCGGACAAGGTCGTTCCCGAATTGTCAAATGTCGCCGACTTTATGATCTACTCGATGCAAGACAAGGATGAGGCTGTCGCGCTTGAGGCCTGTGAGTTCTGGCTTGGTTTCGCCGAGTCTGACGAACTCAAGGAGCACTTGAGACCGTTCCTGGGCAAGGTTGCCCCTGTCCTTCTCAAGGGTATGGTCTATACCGAGGCCGATCTGATTTGGCTGGACGGAGAGGAGGACGATGCGGCAGTGCCCGATCGAGCGGAAGATATCCGACCGAAACACTACGGAGGCAAAGGCCATGGATTCGAACATGACGAATCCGAAGGTGGTGCCCTCGGTGGTGGTGGCAAGTCGAGAGCGCTTGGAGAGGATGAGGACGAAGATGAGGATGAGGATGATTATGATGATGATGAGGATGACGACGATGATTTCTCTTCGGAGTGGAATCTGAGGAAATGTTCGGCCGCCGCGTTGGATGTAATGAGCGTGGTGTTTGAGACTGAGCTTCTCGAAATCCTCTTACCTCATCTCAAGGAGAAGCTGTTTGATTCGGATTGGGTCAACAGGGAGTGTGGTATCCTGGCCTTGGGAGCCATGGCCGAGGGTAGGTCCAATGCTGCTATCACACGACTTGCTTGCGTTTGTCCTCTAACTAGATTTTCACGGTATTCCCGGGCCATTTGATATGTCTGTCTGTAAACCACAGGTTGCCTCGATGGAATTACCCCCCACTTGCCTACTCTAATTCCTTTCTTGATCAATACCTTGTCGGATACCAAGCCTCTCGTCCGAGCTATCACCTGCTGGACTATCGGTCGATACTCTAGCTGGTGCGTCAACGCTCAAACCCAGGAGGAGCAGGCCCAATTCTTTTTGCCTGCAATGGAGGGTGTAAGTTGTTGTTCGTTAATGTAGATTGATGATGAACATAGCCGACACGTGCTCAATGACGAACTTTTTTCCATCATCTTCAAATCTCGCAGCTTCTCAAGATGGTCCTAGACAACAACAAGCGAGTTCAAGAAGCTGGATGCTCAGCCTTCGCCACGCTCGAAGAAGAGGCTGGATCACTACTGCAACCATTCTTAGAACCCATCGTTCGAAACTTGGTCTTTGCCTTCTCCAAATACCAACAGAAGAACCTCCTCATCCTCTACGACGCCATCGGCACGTTGGCGGATTCCGTCCAGGAGGGTCTGAATAACCCCGGGTTGATTGAAATCCTGATGCCCCCGTTGATTGCAAAGTGGAACGCATTGGATGATGACGATGATGATATCATCCCTCTTCTCGAATGTCTCTCCTCGGTGACTATAGCTGCTGCTGAATCATTCGCGGGCTACACAATTCCCGTCTATGAACGATGCCTCAAGATCATCCAGAAGTCTCTTTCGGACTACTGGCAGATGCAGTCTGGAGCTGCAGTCGAGGAACCCGACAAGACTTTCCTCATCGTCGCTTTAGATCTCCTATCAGGATTGACTCAGGGATTGAAGGAGAACATGTCTGCACTCATGATCCCGGCAGGAACCCCTGAGGGAACGATGCCTTTGGCTATTCAGCTTCTTGAGAACTGCCTGAACGTGAGTTTTATACGTCTTTCAAGCGATATTTGAAATACCTTTTGATTATGTTGAATTTATCTTTATGTGTAGCACCCGGAACACTCTGTTCGACAATCAGCCTATGCTCTTCTGGGTGATATCTCGATCTCTTGTCCTTCTCTAAATCACTACCTCCCATTGTACTTGCCCAGAATCGCCAAGGAGATCGCTGACCAGGTTCAAAACCCGAAATATGAGGAGGTCAGCGTATGCAACAATGCTGCTTGGGCTTTAGGAGAAATTGCGATGCAGTGCCGACAGGCCAATGATAGTTCGTTTTTGTCCTCATCTACTATCATCTCAATCATTGAGAACCACCTTTCGATGAACGACCAATCAAACAGTCGATCCTAACCTTTTTGTTTCATTTCGTGCATGATCACAGCTGATCCTGCCCCTCCTCTTCGAGCTCATCTCGAGCCTCATGTTCAAGGTCTTACTGAGTGTCTTGTTGGTATCCTTCTCAACACGACCACCCCGAAGTCTCTACTTGAGAACGCCGCGGTGACAATTGGTCGGTTGGGCCTGATTTACCCGGAGATTGTATCCCTCCCGTTGGCTTCATTCGGAAAACAATGGTGTACAACCCTCTGGGATATCAAAGATAACGACGAAAAGGCATCTGCATTCCTCGGTTTCTGTAGATTGTGCATGACGAATCCGCCGGCAATCGTTCCCGATCTTATCTACCTCTGCAACGCGATATGCAAGTGGACAACTCCTTCGGCTCAGTTGAATGATACATTCAGACAGGTCCTTACCTCTTTCAAAGAGATGCTTGGAGAGACCTGGAATGCCAACTTCCCAACGTTCCCTCCGGCGTTGCAAGAACGACTGAGATCGCGATATCAACTTTGACCAATCTATCAAAGCATTTTTACACTCTCGTCTTGTTAAGTTCTTCAAGACTTCAAAAATTACTCTTACTTACTTTCTCCTCGCTCCATGTCTCCTGCACTTCGCATAGTTTAGCTTTTTCTTTCTTCCTTTTTCCTTCTTATATACAAAGTAGTTTATTAGTCTAGTTTAGTTTAGATCATACCCCTCTCGATTTCCTTTTGTCAAGTTACTTTCCCTCACGTTTTGTCCTCATCTTGGTTTTTTCACGTTTTTGTTCAAACAAGTGATCACAATCTTCCCCTTTTCTTATCGACGTTCAAGCTTCACACATTTATTTCAACAATAAAAACATCCCCTCTTCTTGATTTTTACATTCGTTCTCAATCTTATGCATAGTTTAGTTTCCCTTGTTTTCAATTATCAACTTAGTTTAGTGCACCTTTCTTCTACATACGCTTGATTCGTCAGATTCATTTCTCTTTTCTCTTTCACATATCTGCAACGAACGGCTGATCCTCAGGATTGAATGTATAAAATAAGAGGATGCAGATCCTAACGAGATTAACATTTCATATACATTCACAGAGAAAAGCAACAAGATCTGGAAAGCCTGCTCCACAGGTATTTGAGATACCCAACCTAGAAGGGGATTGCTCTACCCGACCATAACAGACGCAGCCTTCCTCATGGGTTCTGCCTTCATCTCAACATCTCCGTCTTCATCTTCATCACCCATCCCAGCTGACGCGCCGAGAGAACCGTTGGCAGTCGAACTATTAGCAGTCCCAGTCCCAGATGTTGGTTTGGTCCCGTTCGTCTTCGCAGTAATCTTTCGGTCGGCTAGAGGAGGTGGGATCACAGGTTGAACAGGTGGCCCTTTAGGTTTCTTCGCTTTTGTCTTGACAGCGTTTGGATCTTTGGCCGGTCGTTTCCAGTTTCCTTTTCCAATTCCCTTTGTTTCCTTCTTCTTTGGTTTCTTCTTTTCCTGGGGCACCTTTGGGGCGCTAGCAACTTTGGCCCCAGAACTTCCCTTCCCTGTTGACTTTCTCTTCCCTACAATCTGTTGAACGACTGGCGGAATTGGGATCTGACTAAGCGAGCCTAATTTTCGAAGGATTGCTGGGTCGAAAGGGTCGTCCGGTAAAATAGTACTCGCCGGTAGATCGTTCAACGTGAACGTCGGTGCCGCTGCCATGCTTGAGACAGGACCATGTTTGATCGGAGTAGATCTAAGCTGAGAGGTGGTTCCATCGATGCATGAAGAGGTACCGTTGATCGATTGATGAATCGGCCCGGTCGACGAAGCTGTGAATGTAGACGTCGAAAGAGGGTCTGTCGAAGAATTGACAGTTGCGTCGTTGGCGGCATTGGGTAAGGAGGAAGGAACTGGCATTTCGGATGCGACTGGAGCAGGCGGAGGAGGGGGTACGAGTTTCTGAAAGCAAGCTTGGTAGAAGGATTGGAGTAGTCCAATCTGTGCAGGTACAACGCCCAGGGTGAGGGGAGCCATTGGCGGAGGAAGAGGGAACTCGAGTTTTGGTTCTTTGTTGCTAGACAAAGTCAAAGACGTACAGATCCAGGCAGGAAACAAGAATGATCAGAATTGTACAGATATGAGCCTACAGAAAGTTTTGCAGGGAACCCACATATTGGACAGCAAGGGTCGTTTTTCTCTCCCATGGAAGAGTCTGGAAGGGACAGAGAACGAGGAGAGACCAAACTCTTTGTCGAGACCCAACTCTCGGAAACCGAAGAAATCCTCGCCTAGGTCCTCGGTGAAATTTCTGATACAAAAACAAAATTGAGCATTTTATGACGATCAATATCACAATTCAGATCAACTCACGACATGAACATTTCCCCATCCCCAGCAAAGAGTGTGTCATCCTCCAGCGCCGTAGTCTCAAGCTATATAGAAAGTTACACCCAAACATGAATGATCAATCAACATATATCTCACTTAAAGTCGGAAGAAAAGATCGGGAAACACCGTACTGTTTCATCATAAGCCTGCTGCATCTTCTTTGCCAGATCGGATATTTTAGTGCCATAACGTTCGATGTCTTCTCGAACGTGTCTCTCCAGCTGCTCGACCTTAGTCGTACCATTCTCAAACAATGCGTGTAAAATCATTTCCTTTTGATAAGAAAGAGAAGACATAGAAGTGAGACAGCATGAACACGAAAACGGTTCGGGATTTTTCTTCGAGACTGAGCAACTAGCACTTACTTCGGCTGACATGGTCCGCGCTTGGGTATCTAGGTAGTATCGCATCGTTCGGCCAAGATTCATCAAGTAATCTGACATATAACTTGTCAGGGAGTCTACCGCCGTTTGGTTTCCACCTTTTAGCAACAGGCGAAGGATAAACACCCCAGAAAAAGCAAAACGCTGGTTGTCAACCACAGATTTCTTACAGATCGGAATGGCAACTCAACTAAGTCGTTTCAAACTTACCTTCAAATCCGACATGAGCCAACACCGTGCTCGTTAATAATTTCATCCCCTCTAATGCCTCTCTACTCGATATCTCCAGCTGTTTCAAAGACTTTCCTCGTCCTCCGTCTCCCGGCCCACCGATCACGGGGACTCTCCTACTCTCTTCCCTCAAAACTCGTTTTCCTTCCCTTTTCCTGCTTGATTCAACGTCATCTTCTTCTTCTTCATCTTCCGTCATTGTTGCGGTTGCCATCTGGGGAATCTGATCACCCCTCCATGAGCTGTTACCACCTTGGGCTCCACCTTGCCCTGTCGAGGTGTTCAGAGACAGATAAGAAGGCCTTGAAGGCGATTCGTTTCCTTCCGGATCTTTTTGAATGCTGGAGAGTTTACTGTACGCTCTTCTGATCTTTTGTAGGGAATGTATGTTTTGGTCGATTAACGAGGGCAAAGAATTAGGGTATAAGGAAGAGAGTGAAGAGGTGGTAGCTGAGTTAGGCTGAGAGCTTATCCAATCGATTGGAACAGGTGGAGGCGGCGGCTGCGGTTTTAGCGACACACTGCACCAAATACACGCGACGTCAAATGATGAGTAGAAGAGAATGTATGAGATTAGCAGACTTTGAGGCACTACCCAATCTTCAACTTTCACGTCATGCGTTCTACAGGTTGGGTTTCCTTACCTTTCTCTTTCCTTTCCCTTACTCAGACCAATCTTCTTTCGCCGGCGTCTCCGAAAATCCTGAACCATGCTGATATTGCCTGGAAGGCCAGAGCGAAGTGTTTCCGGTTTTGATACATGGCTCCACCACTTCTCATTCAAGTCGTCATCTACACTTCCTCCCGACGCTGACCCAGTACCAGAACATGTACCAACACCAGGTCCAGGCGTCCCATCATATTGAACCTCCTTCGATCCTAAGGATAACAAAGAGACATCCTTGGTCGAGTGACGGTCCCAAGGCGCTTTGTGACCGTCGAGGACCTCTCTAGCTTTCCTTATACCTGAACTTCGAGTTTTTGGAACGATGTAAGAGGCGTTTCTGGTAGGAGTTCGAGAAGGACCAGCGATAGGTTGAGACGTAGTGAGGAGGACAGAATCGAGTTGTTGAAAATCGACCATTGACGTGGACGTCCTTTGTAGAAGTGGTTGAGAAGAAAGGGGAGGGGACATTGGACGGGATTGTGAGGTCGTTTGACTTGATCCAGTCTGTTTGTCCAAAAAAAAAAAAAAGACAAAGAAGAAAAAAAGACAAGTGAGTTTTCCTTTCCTACATGAAAAGCTCAAAGAAACCTTACTCACTCTAGCAGGCTTTCTTCCTCTTGCCCCATCTTTGTCTCTCTTTGTAACAGCAGCAGCTGCCGCCTCTGCAGCACCTCCCGCTGTTTTCGATCGCTTGCCTGCGTGTTCATCTTCGCTGTCGTCGTCGTCTTTGAAATCTAGTCCTGCCAATGGATCCGGCTTTGAAGCTGCTGCGTCAATAAGAAAGTCTAGGTGATGATCGGCTTTTCGTTTCATCAAGATAGCGTTCGATCGAATGGGATGAACCTGCGTAATTGAACGTATTAGCATGATGGCTTATGGATGACACGTAGTCGCTACCAAGTATGCTTCACGAGAAAAGGAATGCTAACGTACAGTCGACGTGTTGTAGAGCAGACAGTTGTCCCAGATAAGATTCAAATCGTCTTTGAATTCCTGTTTGGTTTTGTACTGCTTCCCCTTGACTTTCTTCGCGACTGTTCCCAAGTCCATTGGGTGTTTGACGACTAGACATCAGGAAGTTATGTGTAAGTACATGTTTTGTAGACAAAGTGTTATGGAAGGTTGACATAAAGAAAGAACGACTCACTGGTGTGATAGTCTGGCACATCCTTCTTCGATACAGGCTTGAGGAACCAGTGACCTTCAGGCTAAGGAAGAGGTGCGCATCAGACAGGACCCAACGTTTCGAACGAACGGAATAGAACAAAGTCAACGCGCCGACGAACAAAGATACACCAGCGACACGGTCAGCGACACGACACGAGCTGAATTAATAACGTGAAGGCGTTCGTTCGTTCGTTCGTTCTATCTCTGGAACAACGAGTTTTCACGTACAGTTGACCGCAGCTCTTGGACGACCTTGTCTAAACTATCAAACCAATCATCACTCCCTCTTGTTTCCTTTCATCCGTCAAAACCCATCATCATGTCAGTTGAGAGGAACTAGCTTAGCTCTCGAGGAGGAAAAGGACACCTTACTCTTCCATCTTTAACGTCGCTTAGAAGTTGTTTAAGATCTTGATCACTGATTGAAAGCCGGCCGTGTCGACTTTCGAGTGCTTGAAGAAGATACTGTCAAGAAAGAAGGCAGGAAAGAACGAATCGTTCACAACGGCTTCGGTCAGAAAAGGTCGAGGTCGGACAACTCATGGTAGATAGGAGGGCTGAAAAAGACTCTGGCCGACTTGATCACCGGCGAGAGTCAGAAAGGTTAGTGTTGACTGACCTTCATAGGGCGGAACGGATAAGGCGTCAGATCTTTTTGAGAAGGCCTAGCGTCTGTGGGTTTCTATTAGGAAGAGAGACGTGTGGAGAAGGAACGAAAACGAAAAGAGAGTTCGGAAAGAGAGATGTTGAATGTGAGCAGCGTGTGTATGTGTGTATGTAGGCGTTTGACCTGCTGCGCGTCTTGTAGAGAGATCGATGGAAAGAGAAGACAAATGAAACCAACCAAGGCAAACACACAGAGCCCGACCGGGTGGAAACGATAGACCTGATGAAGCGAATGCTGGATGGCCTATGAATAAGGCGTAGGAAGGCAAGATAGGGGTCACAAAGGAATGAAGGATGACTCTGGGTAGTGAATAGAAGGGAAGGTAGGTGATGGTTTTCAGCTGAAAAGTATATTACGATTTTAATCACAGTTCTCTAATTATTTTTGCAGTTTACTTTCTACAACACTTGTTCTTTTTCTTTCCCCGTCAGGTCTTGACTAAAGCGCATACATCTGACACAGAAAGAAGCGAATGATGCTACCGCCTTTTCCATTCTCAAATAGTTGTACATTCATAAATTCGAAAGGGGAGAAAAGGATTGTCTACGGTCCTTTAGAGGCAAGAATGGGCTCTGGCGAGCCTGAAGCCGACCGGCCTGCTACAGGCGTAGGTGTGGCTGATACTGGCGAAGGAGTATCACCTTGGGAGCCTCCTTCCTCGAACGAGCTGATATACTCTTTGAAAAAGTTTCGGTAGCTGGCTTTTGAGGGAACAAAGTGACCTAGAGGAAAGATCAAGAAGAGAGGAAATTTAGGATGAGACCTTGATATCAAGGCGAGCTTCCGTCAGCAGCAAGGTCAGAGACTTACCCCCATCGTGATACTCAATTCTCTGCAACACATTCAGAAGACAAAGTATTGAGCAAGCGAAGTACCTTGCAAACACTTCGACAGAAAAGAGTAATTTGACTGACCGAATCTTCGCAGCTGTCTGCCAGAGCAAGACTTCTAGCCTCGCTGATGATCACATCCACCTTGCCAATGATGTGTAAAGTGGCTGTATTTCCGCTGATAGGAAAGTACTTGTCAAGACAAGGATTCTTTGCATTTGGCACAAACCCACCCACAAAGATAGCGACTGCACACAGACTTTCAGTCGGCACAACTTCTTCTATTGGAATGCCGAGTGAGAGTGTTGAAAAAGAGACAAACATTTGAACGGATTGATCTTGGCAGTCGAAAACGATGGGTGTAGACTAGGTTTGTTGATCAGTGAGCACAGTAGAGCCTTCGAAAGTCGTTTAAAGATATGATTGATCAGTCTTCATGCACTCATACGTGAAGCTGTTCTGTTTGAAGATATCTTGCACTCACCGCCATCCCAGCGCCCTGTGACATCAACGAAGACAATAGCGTTGCTCCCAGTTCGTCAGATTTCATTTCAGACTGTATATTCGGGACATGTATGCACACACACACACCTGAGAGAATCCCATGACACCATCAAACCCCTTGTCATCCTTCTCGATAAATTCTCTTAGGTATTTGACAGTCTCGTCGTAGCCGATGAAGCTCTCCTTTTTGTCTGGCTCAACCTCCCACCAAGATCGAGGGGTTGTCTCCGGAGTCATCTCCTCATTCGAGGCCGAGGCAGTCGAGTCAAAGTCGGCGAGCGTACCGCCGAACGAAGGGTTCAACACAATATGTGGAGGCTGTATGGCCGATGAGAACAGAAAGACGAATTTGACTTATAAATTTGTCTACAGAAAGAATCGTATGCTCACATCGACGAAAACTGTTGAGGGTAGCGCAAACCAAAGAGATCAGCCTGATGCGTTCAGATTGTCATCAAAAGTTTAGAACCCCTCGAAACAAACCAAATTCTATGTTCTTGCCACAAGTCTTTCTGATGGCGCCCATTCGTTTGGAAAGGATGATGGCATTCTAGTGTGTATCGAATGTTGTGTGAACAAGGTTAGTTCCACTAGTCTATGGTAGTTGACCGATATAATGGCATTACCTACTTGGGTGTACCCAGGGAGGGCTGAGCACGCACGAGCACAGATTCGATTGTACCAAAGTTATGACGAATCGTCAGCTTCGTCGGACAGACGAAAACGTATAAGGTTCGACCATTCACGACTCACTCAAGATTCGCATCATGGGGATTAAAGTTACAATAGGTCTCAGTCAAAAAGGCGGTCTTCTTCCCGTTATCGTTTAACGTGATCGTCGTTGGTTCGTAAGAGTAGCAAGATGATAGTTTGGGAAGAGAAAACTTTGAGAACGGAAGTCTCCGCAATTCCTCCGTATTCTTCAATTTACAGTCCAACCGTCAACACCCATCATCATCATCGACCTTATCCTTATAGCCATCGACCCTAAGCCTTGATGGCCACGTTCCTCTTTCTACTTCCCACAACAGGATTTATTGAGTTCTCCTCCTTCCTCGTCAACGGATCAGATCAATGTCTCGATATTCATCTCTCGGAAACTACTAACCGCCGGACTGCCCTCCGTGGGATTCTGAAGGCTGAGAGACGAACGGGTGATGGAGAGAAGGATGCTTTGGCCGTAGTCAATGTCAGTTCTCATCAGCTTGAAGATTTCCGTCCTAGTATCTACTCTGATCTGAATCGTTCATTGAAAATTACTGACTGTACTTTTGTTGATTCTACCAACATTCAAACAGGCTATAGAGAATTACCTACCATGCTTAATATCAGTCACGAATTGCCTCAAGGTAGATGATCTTCTGCTCAGTAACGAGCCAGGCGAGTTTCCTGTTGTTTCATTTGTGTTCAACTCGTTAGATAACATATGTCTGACATGCCGCTCGGTGACTGTTGTTGCGTTCCACTTCATAGTGTTCTCCTGGCGAACAACATGTACTCAATCGTTCAGCCCGAATCCTTCGCGCTTGAGCCTTTCATCGTTCTTGGCGGAAGAAACGTTCATCTTGTTGACCTATACCTACGCGCTCGCCAATTTATCATCTTCTATCCTTCTCTCCCTTGTTTCAACCTCGACGTCAGCCTTTTCCTCGTCCTCTTCGTCTTCCCGCGCTTATGAGCTCGACTTGACCTTACCAACGGCTGAACGAAAGAGGAAGGACGAACGGTTAGGACAAGCAGCGGATCTACTCTGTAGAGCGGCTGGAGTAGCAGAGTATGCCGCGGAGAACATTGTCGGCGAGTGGGAGAGAGATCGAGTCCAGAGAGGAGGATCAGGAAGAGGGAAGGGGCCAGTGGAAGGGAGTAAAGCGTTCGCGTTGGGTCTTTCCAAGTAGGTTCTTTGTGCACTCGTTCTTACATCTCGATTCTGTCACAAGCATTAACTCACCCTTCTGTCCGTTTCAATCATGTGGCGTAATCGAATCTGCTGATGCTCCTACAGAATGCTCTTGGCTGATGCTCAGTTACTCTCTATTCGCAAACTGTTGGCGCCGTCGATCTCGAGTGCCCCTCACATCGGCCCTCCTCTCCCTAAACCCCATCCGTCCCCCTCGCTTCTCGCAAAACTGTATCTCAATGTCCTCTCCCTCTACTCGCTTTCCCATACGCTCATCCTTTCTTCTTCATCCTCCTTGACGACCTCCACTTCCTCTCTCGCTACGGATTCACCCATCGACGAATTAGTGAGACACCTCAAGGACGGAAAATCATTCGCAGAAGCGATGAGCAGGAAATGGCTAGGTATCGATGCTGGTGAATGCGGCGATCACAAGAAGATAGGAGAAGCTATCGTTTGGTTGAAGGAATCTAAAAGAATATTGGCCGACGGAACTTCAGAGGGGAGAAGTCTGAACGCAAGTGGTATCTTTGGAGGAATCGGGAAAGGAAAAGGCAAGGGCAAGGAGGAAAAGAAGGAGAGAAGAGGGAAATGGGCGGATGAAGAAATCATCGTTGAAGCTTTTCTCAGGGCGTATGAGAAGGCCAACCAGACTGTTCGTGTAATCTTTTCTAATAAACTGCCAGAACACCTTCTTTCGCATCTTGAATGTTGTCAAGCTGATAGCAGTTGTTTCCCACACCGGTTTGATGGATACGCGTGAATGTAAAGATCTACTTTGTTCCGATTCCAACTCTGTCTTCTCTCTTGCCTCAAATCCCTACAGGTCGAGCTGTGCTTTCGCTCAAAAAGTTTTCTCTCCCTCGTCCGACTTTTGGCCCTGGAAGCCCAGGCTACGTTTCAAGAAGTGGGGTTAATCTGGAAGAGGCTCTAGATCAATTGACGCTTAGAGGATTGAACCAGGACGCAGGTGCTGGAGGAGGGGTCAGCGAAGGATACTATTAAAAGAGAGGCACTTGGCCTCACTCCTCTTGCATATAATCTCTTCAAATCGTTGTATTTCTCATTGCAGAAGTATGTATATTTTGTAAGTGAAAAGATAACGCCTCTAATACGTGAAAACAACCATGCATGTCCAGTGAATGAAAGATTGATGATACAAGAAGGAATACAACAACTTTTTCTTACAACCCCTCTACCTCTTAGCCCCTTCTCGAGTGTGTTGTCTCGTTAGTCCATACCGAATTTGCTCTGACACGAGGAAGGGTTCCTCAACACCCAGTGACAATTAGAATTCCTCGCCGCTTACATCGCCCATTCCAAAAACGGCTTCCTCTCTCCTTCTCCTCAACAACTCTTTCTCATTTAAGTGAGAAACCACCTCACTCAGCTTATTCTCGGCACCTCCACTTCCACCACCGGCCCCATTCTTGACATTCGACAGACTCGAGGGTGTCTGAGGTGTGGTCGAACCGGCTGGCGTGAACCTCGGAGCAGAAATGAACGAAGGCGGGACCGAAGATGATCGGAAAGACCCAGACCCAGACCCATGGCTTACAGAAGTCGACCTCGAAAGCGCCGAGGCCAAAATCGAAGGGAATGTCTTCGGTCCAGGTCGGCTCCTTTCATCACCACGGTGAGGATGTCCTTCATGATCTGGGTGTACATCGGGAATTGGTTCCTGGCCCTCGGCGGCTGATCGGACTTTCTTGAGAATAGAAACAGGAGGAGGAGGAGATCGGGATTGCTTAGGAGTGAATATGACCAGGTCATCTTCTGTCGAACTAGACGGATCTCGAGAAGGTAACCTGATAGTATCCGAATTTGAAAAGACAGGTGCAGTAGAAGGAGGGGGCACGAAGAATGAAGAGGGTTCTCTCCGCCTGGGTGTGGATAGGCCAACAACAGATGGCTCTTTATTTAGAGGGCTCTTGCGGGACGAGAAGAGAGAGGCAAAAAATCCTTCGGAAGATGCCTCTGAGGCGAGAGGGGTGCCCGGGGAGAAAGGCGTGGCCGATTGTGATGAAGCAGATAGGTTAGCAAATGTGCAAGCCATCCAATCCGCGAGCTCGGTATAAACCTGATCCATTTCCGACACTATATCAGATAAACCATGAGGAGATGATCAGTTGAGGGCGTTATGGACAAACAGACAAGACACAAAGTGAAACAAGAGAGGGACACATGCTCACTAAGAGTAGCCATTTGCAAGAATCCTGGTTCGAGAAGAAGCACGTATCATCAGCAAGGTGTCCACCTTCGTTCTCCAACTGATGTACCGGATACTTACCATGACCCCTGAGATCAAAACAAAGAAGGGTTTCAATTAGCGTTTGATCACAACCTTCTGACACAAACAAAAGATGAAAAGCGCACCATCCTTCAAAAATCTTGACCTGAACCCAATCCTCCTCTTCTTCTTCCAGAATCGCATCCGTCGCCAACGAAGTTGAGTTCTGATCGTTAGTCAGGCTCTGCTCACTTGCATCAGACCGACCGCGCCCCATCATCAGTGACTCTTGATCTCTAGAATTTCTGACGTTTGCCTGTCTCGCGGCTTCTGCCTTTCGGGCCCGTTTAGCTTCCCTGATTCGGCCTGTCGGTTAGAGTTGAAAGACGTTAGTTATCGAGATTGTTCATTGATGAAAAAAGATTTTGGCAAGCTCAGAAAAGTTGAAAAGACTAACCAGCCCAGATGACTGTATCGTCCACAAAAGGGTCCTTCTCACCACAGATCATAAGTACAGGCGGAAACAACGCTAGAAGAGCCGAAGGAGCAAGAATTGGGGAGATATAGTAGTCTGTTTGAAAATCTGGGTTTTGCTTCGGGCCAATATAAAGGATGGCCATTGCTCGCATCTTTGATCAAATCATAACGTCCGATTTGGGTTAGCGGGCATATATGAAGAACCGAATGAACGGAGAAGAGAGGCTGACCATAGATGGAGGAATAATACGATCTTGGAAGTAGCCACTTCTACTGGTCATGGTCAATCTCGTTCCGATAGGTGCGCTCTTTCTCTGTTTTCCAATTTTTCCGTTCAACAGATTTGATTGGTTCGCCTCCGGGTTTGATTTGAGTTGTTGCAAGGCGATGGCATCTTCTTCTTTCGAATCTGGAATTATTGAACTTGAAGACTCAGCCCCTTTCGAAAGAATTTTAGTAGGCCTAAGATAATCTTCCCCTTCGTCTTCTGGGGCTACGATCATAGGCGTCCTTACTCTCTCTTTTAATGGTCGCCATTCCTCCTCGAAATCATTCTCAACTCTGTCCGGGAAATTGCTCTCAATGTCGTCTACTTCTTTGTTTTCTAAAGAAGTCAGAGACGATCGGGAGAATGACAGGTGAGACCCAATCGATCGAGACCAAGACTTCTTCCTACCGAGTCGTGTCCTAGTCCGATCGACATCGTCTACGACGGCAAGTGGTGACCGATGCGCCTGGAAACGAAAAGATCAATGAAATTGTTGAGTGAAGAGCAAGCAAAATCAATATTGAATCAAGAAAAAGAATCATACCAAGTGATCTTTGGCCTCTTCCATCCCGGGCAGATGAGCAGAGCTCTGCTCAGAACGTAGTACTCGCAGATTGTCCGGAGTCATCCAAGCTGAGTGATCAGAGTTTAGTTTCTGAATATCAGCGTGCACGAAATCTAAATATATATACATATGGCGCATAGATATGCGGTCAAACATACACGTGAAGTTGAAATCTAAGCAGGCGTACGCCAGTAGTAACGAGACTGGTGTAGGAATCGAGTCAGGATGTTCTAAAATCTTGAGCATCACGGTGGCTACAATATTGGCCCCTCTGAGGTTTCGATGAGAGGTAAGAGAAAAAGAGAGTAGTTGGATATAAATCTGCTGATTTGACAAGTAGAGCATCAGAGCAAATAGTGCTCACGCTGAGTCCCCGCAGAGGACCATGTTTATCTCTCCAGATTTCATTCCTATGAGGCTTCCTTTCGATTTCACAAGCGCAAGGTACGCATCGAAACCTTCTTCGATGGCCCAGGGGTATGGGTCTGAAGAAACACAAGATGAATTTAAGTTTATAGATCAGTCAAAGACGAAAGAATGAACAGTACGCACATTCAGGGCTTTTTCCGTAATCAATACTGAGCACCACGACCTTTCCTCTTCCCCTCGCCTCTCTGCCAACCCTCCTCGACCATCTTCTAAGTCGTTCTTCATGATGATTCGGTCCCATGCAGATAAATCCTCCACCAGGAAAGTCCAGAATGACATCTCGGCATTTGGCGAGTTCGTCGTCAGTTCCATCAAAGAACAAGAGCGCCTTGATAGGTGGTTTCGAGCCACTCGATCGAGGGAGAAGCAGGGACCTTACAATGGGTATCGACGGACGATGGGGCGCGGAGATCAAGCGAAGCTAGTTCGAGTGTAGAACGATGTTGACCGATAGATGTATTAGCCGACCGATAGGGATCAACCTGGAGTCAAGAACGGAATGATAGAGAGTCTTACGTACGTATGGGTTCATCTGCTTTTCCCAGCACGCTCTCAACATCTCGACTGTGGCTACTGCTCTAAATTTCCGAAGCTGTCATTCGCCATATGCAATGGTGAATCAGCTTGTACTTTTGACTTTGAACAAGACTATAAGACAGACCTTCTCGTCTGCTTCGTCAGCATACACCACATAATAGCATCCAAACAGCTATCGTAAAGAGCGGATTGCTCGTTGATCAGCTGCCCTGAATATTGAACACGAACGTCGTGATACACATTGGGAGAACGACTCACAAACCCGCAGAGGTCTCTGAGCCACAGAGGACGGACACCCAGGGCGGAAGCAATCCCGGCATCAAATGCGGTTGCTAACCAGGTTGCTCGGTAGAACGATGGAGCATACTAAGATCATGAAAGAAAGCAAGAAAGAAAGAAAGCAAGAAAGAAAGAAAGAAAGAAAGAAAGAAAGAAAGAAATCCATTTAACGGTGTCAAAAGGGATCTCTTGGTCAAACAAAGGATGCTGACCAAACGCGCGAGAGGTTCAGGCGCTGAGTGATGATCGAGAACGTCGGTTATTTGAAAAGTAGTAAGTGATTGACATAGATGCAACACCGGAACCGAACTGTTCGGACTGACCTCCTAGACCGATAACATGGTCTAGATGACGAATAGCATACACCGTTGTGAGCGTACAGAGCACGATCTGATAAGGTGTGAACTTGACTAGAAGATGACAACAAGGCGAAACCATCGATTAGCAAGAACCAAATACATCATTCCGCACCGCGAGTGAGACACCAACCGAGAGCTCTGTTGAGTCTCCTAATCTTGAAAATTCTAGGTCCGTTCGCTGGAGTCTTCAGTAGTGAGCCTAGCCAGAAAAACAAAACCAGAAAGACCTGACTTCGTTTCCACTTGGCTGATGGTCGACCCAACAGATGATCGATCATATAAAGTATCTGAATGTGAGAGTGTGTGAGTCAACAAGTCCGAAAGGTATGTAATTATATATGGTAATATCAACGGGTTTATGATGAACGATATGTCTTGATGAAGGTTAGTATATCAAGAGCATCCTCTGTAGTAGTATTGACTAGATTACTCAGTCGGATCTAGTTACCCTTAAGAGTACGTTAGGTGTTGAGACCGGTTAATCCGACTGGGCTGATGAATCATGTGATTTAACCGAGTGCTCGAGCACTTTGCTGACGCGTGCTAGGCAAGATGATCGTTAGTCTGTACTCTATGCGTGTGTGTGTGGGCATGTATCTATCAGAGTTTCCTTTAAAATAAAAAATTAAAAAAACCAAAGCTTGTACATATGGATGTAGATATGAACGTTTGAAGGGTACATAGAGTGGGATATATATGATCAAGAGGTCGAAGAAGTGTGAGGGTTTTGAGAGACTTGGGGGATGGGATACAACAGCAGAAGTAGCGTCAAACCATGAGGAGGAAAGCCAAGCAAGGGATATATTCTTGAATGACAAGCAAAAGACAGTCCAGGTCTGTGAAACATATGAAGGATACAGAACAACACGGTCATAGCATTGACCAAGAGACAAGCGTTGGACGTACAGTGATACAACGTGCAGATCTGGTCAACAAGGTAGATGAACAGCGGGAAGGATTGGTTGTATGACGTCGATGAAAGATTTCAATCAACTGCCATCTCGTTCTGTCCATCCTCTATCTCTTGGTTGACTCCGACTTTTGGGGGCGATACTCTTTTCAACTTTTCTTCCTTCAAGCTCATCAAGACAGATACCAATCATCAGTCCACACACTCGTGCAACGTGTTGATCAAATCAGAGAACAACATATTGCTGAATTTGCTCGGATAAGCACAAACATCAGTGTCTGGATTGAACATCCAAGCGACCAAGACCTGGTATACGAGAGTTGTCGTATATACATATTCCCTTGATGGCTACAACGCAGGCTTCAAGTTCTAGCTTTGATTCCTCCCTTCACTTGGCCCGAACTCTGACAACTCAGGCGCATGCCCATCTATCCTTGCGCCCGGAACGAGCGTTTCCGTTGTACCTACAATCGGCTCAGCTGTACTCTTTGCTCGTTCGACAAGCCCCAGCTCACGGATTGACTCAACAGATCAAGAAAGAGTGGGCAGCCGTGTTGGATCTGGCTGGGAAGACCAAGCTAGTGATCAAACAACGGGACGGACAAGGTGGTGTCAGAGCGGATGTTGGGCAATGGAAGAGATGTGATTCAAGTAAGTCTAGGTTTGCCGTCCGACTTTGCTTCGTGCGGTCCACTCGATTTACGTGAATGGGGTAAGAGTTAAGGATCAAGCCAAATATCGATAACCGTTAACTTTTTATTCTCTCGCTTGCTTTCATCGTTACATGCATAGATCAACAGACATTGGTACTCTCGAAATCATCCGATCTCAGCACACCGGTAGGAAACCTTCGATTGCCCGTATGGACGCTACCCCCTCCTTCATCCATCTTCACTACCTCGACTGTCTACATGTGAGCTGCTTGTATCCTGTAGTGTTTTCTCCAAAGGCATTCGTCTTGATCGCTTGTTCTCAAATGTTCTTCTTGTTACCTTCACCTACAAAGCGACCCATGTCCTCCGTCGATACCCTTGTATTTGGAAGCCGCGTACGCTACGCCTCCATATGCTTCGACTCTAGATACCCTCTGGGACCACGACGTCCGGCCAGAGATGATCATCCAGAGTCAAGTTCGGAATTGTAGTCTGGTCGCTGGGATCCAAGCTGCCGTCGGGTGGAACAACCGGTTTGGCGGGGTGGACAGGAAGGTGAGTCCGGGCGAACGCTTTGTGCAACACAAGGACAGGATCTGAAGACAAGCTCTCGTGGCGATCACCGATTGTTTTGATAGAACCTGCTGGCGCCTTTATTGTATCCGAGTTCTCCCTCGGGTCTCCCTGTTCGATCGGCGTCTGGGCAGTATGTTTTCAAACTGACGATCAACGGCTCGTCCCGATCACTGTCTGTCGACAGCCAGCTGCTTTTCTCTCTGCGTGGTCGGGAACCGATAGGGATCTCCTTGCTCTCTCTGCAGTCTCTGCCGTTCTCTACGACCGAATCCGAACAACGGATGTTGAAGGCGAGGGGAATGGAGTACGCGCTCGGTCTGATCGAGAAGGGATGGATGAAGTTAATGGGCGGTTGGGATTCGGGAGGGAGCAATTCGAGTGTCGACTTGGCTGGTTTGACCGGGTGGATCCCGGAGCTCATCAGATTTCACGGCCGAGATTTCCAGAGGGAAAACGTGTGGAGGCGGGTGAAGGATGGATTCACCAAGGGTGGGTGACGTGATCTGTTCTTTCGTTTGCGCTGCGTTGCTCATGAGATTTGATCTGTTGATCTAGGGAAATGCATCATGACTCTCGGCACGGGCGCGTTGTCTCCTTTGATGGAACGATCTACCGGTTTGATCAGCAGACATGACTACGCCATCATCGGTTAGTTCTAAGTGATCTTTTCCTTGTCTTTATCTGATTGCTTTCTGGCTGATGGGTTGGAGGCTGTTTAACTTGATGTATATGAACGAAAACGACGACGACGACGACGAAAAAGATTTGATCGAGAGCAACGGAGAACGCTTCGTCCAAATGGTCAACCCTTGGAATCGGCCTGGCGACCGACTTACACTGGAAGCGTTACCCACCTCCGGAGCAAGAACAGACGGTCTGGCATCAGCCATAGAGGCTTTGGAGATCATCCATGAGGGGTCTGAAGAGGAGGGGGAGAAGGAGGGGGATCGGAATAAGAGGGCGTCTGGAGAGACCCGTACGTGGTTTGATCAAGCTCTTTCTCTTGTCCTCTCAAAAGATGTTATATCGAAATTGAAACGAAAAAAAATAAATCGGCGCATCCTTCCTGCTTCTTTTTTTTTTTTTCCCTTCTCAATCTCTCAACTCAGGTCTATTTGTTTTACCGTGGGAAACGGTGATCACGACGTTCGATGCTTTATATCTCAACTGGGACCCTCTGATCTTTCACTCGAGATGCACCGTCCATTCGTTCGTTCTCGTCTTTTCTCTCTCTCTTTCTTTCTTTCTCTCAATTCATCGTCTCATATATGTGCAACCGAATCCGGAAGCCGATCGCTGACCTGATCTGCCTTGTTTTGCCCTCGTTTTGCTCGTCATGACCTTGCCGTCTTACAGATCCTGGTCGAGGGAGGTCGAGGGAGCACCGATGAGATTCCTGACGACGCCGCGGTTCACACTTGACTTTCAGGCCCGGGGACAAGATCGAGCGGAGATCTGGGTCTGGCTCAGTCGACATCTGTCGACCGTCGGCGTTCGAGATTCTGAAACCGAGGACGAGGACGAGGCTAAGCCGAAGGAGGATTTGGCCGGAGGATACACCGGGCCGTCGAGCCAGATGAACGACAGAGAATGGATAGGACTGGATGGATTGGAGGATGAGACGGTTGAGACGGTCAATGTCGGTGATATATCCTCTTCGAAAGTGGTGGGTTGTTTCTTTTCTTTCTGGGCACGAGAAAAGAGAATTAATCTTTTAGGTGATTAAAATTGAATTCCTAGGAACTGACGAATTGTTCACATATACTGGTAAGTAATCTCGTGGATATATATATATATATATGTGTGTGTGTGTGTGTGTGTGTGTGTGTATTTGACCGATTCGAAACGGGTCAGGGGGAAGGGGGAAGGGAGGAAGAAAATATCTCTTGAACCAACTGACCGAGGATGTGCGCGTATGATGTGGGCCGACAGGTCAAGCTTCAGCCGACGGGTCCCCACTCGAGACATACCCTGTTTGTGCTCCGGGAGGGATCGACGGAGGAAACCAGATTCACACTGAATGTATTCTCGACTGGGTCTGTCGGGTTGACGGACGGGCCTCCGGATCTGCCGTACTCTGTGGTGGTGGGAACATATCTTTTCTTTTTCTTTTTTTTCTTTTTCTCATTGAGCGTATGAAGCTGACGAGCGGTTTGTTGGACGCAAAAAAATAATAAAAATCAATTGAACTACAACCACAAAAACTCCAGGAGGAGGGAGAATTCTCATCGAGATCAGCCGGTGGGAACGTCCGGTTTCCGACGTTTATGAACAACCCGATGTACAGACTTGTCGTCCATCCGCGGTCCGAGCTGTCGAAGGACGAGAGAGCAGAGCTTCGGATGGTCCTGGAGAGCTGCAGGGGCACGGAGGGAACGGAGGTGGGGAAAGACGTTGGACCGATGAACGTGAAACTGGTCTGGGGTAAAGGCGAACGGGTTGTCAGGTGAGTATTCAGAAAGAAGGAGGGCGGTTGTTTCTCTAGTTTTTTCTAGTCTGGAGCTCGAGCCTAGGAGAAGACGTTTCTGGAGAGAACGAGAATACTGAGAGATAAAAACGGGGCGCCCATTTGTTTTGAACACTCAGTTTGATACAGGCGGATGTGGTGGGAGATTCTGGACCGTATAGGGAAAAGACGACGATCTGTCGGATCCCTTCGCTCGCTCGTTTGTTTTCTTTCTTCTCTTTTCGATTCCTTTTCTTTCTTGCGCATCCGGCTGAACGGGTGCATGTCTTTTATTTGGAATTTGGCCTTGATCTTTGTGATTGTCTTGTCGTTCACCAACCCAATCATCATGGTCGTGTCTGAAAACCAGCTGGTGTGTACACGATGATCGCGTCTTTGTACTCTGCTGGCTCACTCGGTTCGTTCAAGCTGGGGGTGCAGTGTTCGAGTCCGATCGATCTACAGCCGATCGCTCTGGAAGGGGCCGGGATGTTTTCCCGAGCTGTGCGCGGCGACTGGTGAGTGTGAACCAAAGAAGAAGAGAGGAGAGGAGAATCGATGGAGAACTGATTTTGACAAGATAACAGGAACTCGAAGAACAACTTGGTATACAAACTATCGCTGGTGAAATCAGGTTCTATATTGTGCGTGTCAACAGAGAAAGAGAGAGAGAGAGAGACAGGGAGGGGACTAGTGAATGAATCGAGAACTGTGATTCTCTATTAAAAAAAATTAAATAAGAAAAAAAGATTGTGAACTGATGTCGAACATTGTTTTATTGAAAAACTAAATTGATGCAATGTGGGAACGAGCAGTTTGCGACTCCAGCCGGTATCACCGTCGGCGATTGAGCCACCGGGCGTGACCCCGCCGGTGAGGCTCTCTGTGGTCTCCAGGACGGCGGACGGGACGGGGATGGAGGTGACGAGCTCTGGGCCGTACACGGATGAGCTCTCTGGCGCGGTGACACCGAGGGTGAGGGTGGGCTG
>MVAH01000134.1:0-51851 GCA_014825575.1 Phaffia australis
AACGGATCCCTGTTGATAAAGTGGTGGTGGTGGTGGTGGTGGTGGTTGTTGCAGCCTTTGGATCGAAGGATGAAAAGTAGTGAATGGTTCTGAAGATCCAGCATTAGCCGGCTTTCCACCTCCTAAGCTATCCCAAAAAGCACCCTGAACCGCGAACCCTTTGTGCTCAGCCTCCTTCTTCCTAGCTGCTTCTTCTCTAAGTCTCGCCTGTTCCTCTGCCATCGATGAGGAGGCACCTCCTCTCGAACCGGGCGCTCTTGTGACTCCGCCTATAGGAAAAAGATCAGCAAATGCATCCATTGACTTTTGAGGTTTTGGTTGAGGTATCGGTGGTCTGATGGATCCGGAAGAAACGAAAGAAGAAGGCTGAGGAGAGACCGTCCGAGTGGAATTGTACAGAGCCGAGGAGGAGGTCGAACTAGACGAAGAAGAACCAGCCAGTAGGTCAAACGAGGACTGGAAAGCGCTCGGCTTTGAGGTCTGTTGAGACGAGGCAGACCAGTCGAGGTCGTTCAAATCGTCCATCGTTGTGACCTTTCCTCTTAGTAACTCGGCTGTTCGAGATGTTCAAGTCGTTCAAGATGAGGAGATGATGGGAAGAAGAAGAAAGGACTTGGAGTTGTACAGATGTAGGTGTGATGGGAAACCGTTCAATCTGACTAGGGTTAATTAGTACAGCTTGTTTATCAAGAGCTCAACACATGTTGTTGCCTATACACATACGTTCCACAATACATTATCTAGCACCCAGACGAATCCAGACAGATTGAACTACATCCATTGATTGAATTAAGGAAGGAATTATCCGTGTAAACGTGTTTCTTTGACCGGAAGCGATGACAAGGCGAAAAGGAAGTATTATTGGAGTATTATGTATACAGTGCACGCGTGGGCTCTAACTAAAATTGGTACTAAGCACAGACGGAGCAAATGAAGAAAGGGTCATAAAAGGTAAAGAAGGAGTCCGACAGAGACTACGACGGAAACTATATAAAGGAATCCTATCGTAGATAAGAACAATCATTATAGGCGGAACACGTCAACCAATTAGTATCGGGCAGGAATTCCAGCTCCTCGGTCGGATCGGAATCGACCGAAGGATCCACAAACAGCAAAGAAGGAGGCAAGGATCTGTTCAAGAACAAGGTCACTCCATTAGTAATAGAACACCATGAGAGACTCGAGACGGCAGGACATACCAAAGATGCGAAAGCACCGAGAAGGATCCACTCTCCCTTCTCGAAGGTAGCCTCTCCTCCAGCGTTTCGTACTCGGTTTCGGGCTGTTGACATAGAAAAGGAAAAATGTCTGAGAACCAAGTAACCAAAAGGAGACCGCGACACTTGACGGAAACACAAGACATACCAATTCCGAAAGCAATCATGTTGATGATCCAAGCGACTCCGGTCACGAGCAAAGCCAAAAGAGAAGCGATGACCATGAGAACGGTTGAAGCTCGGGACGAGGCAAAGGTACCAATGAGACCGAGCAAAGCAGCAATGAATGAAAGTCCAGCGGCGATGGGATGGAGGATGAAGACATAAGTGAGGCTCTTGCTGAGAGCATTGGAGAATTCTAGTTTTTTTTTTCAAAGAAAATTATAGACGCGAGTAGTATTAAGTGAAAGCGCACTAAACGGGGTGCTAGAAAAGAGAACGTTTGTCCCGAGACGTACTGCCGGTAGAATCACTGATCAAAGTCGAAGTGAGGTCATATCCGTATTTGGCGGAAGTGCACGACCCTCCCTGAACACAGTAACCCCAGTTTCCGAATGTGACTGTCTCGCTGTTGAGAGTGGCCTTGAGGAAATAGACCTAGAAAAAGAAGGAGAAGGCCAACGGGCGAATAGATAAGTAGTTGTTGTGAAAAGAAGAGCGTTGGCTAGACCGAAAAAAGAAAATAAACAAAGAAAGGGCAAATCTTACCGAGTCCCAGATCGGTACGGACACGGACACAATGACAAGCAAGACCATCGCGGCGAACGCGAAGAAGACTGTTATAACCAAACAACGTATATAGGCATACACGGTTAGCTCTAGGTTCGCATGCAAGAGAAGTAGTAGCATGGATGACGTATTCCGAGTTCAGCACACTTACAACCAGGGAAGGCAGCGAAAGAAGGCATATTGGATATATTTATGTCTGTGTTTCGGTTGTCTTGATTACGATCCGAGAGAGAAATGTAGATTAAAAAGAACGAGCAGAGGGACTAGCAAGCAGAGTCGAAGAGTCTACGATCTGGCTTGAAGATTGGTTTTTCCTTATAGGAGAGGAGGAGGATGTACTGGGGAAGCAACAATGATGAGGAAGAAGAAGAAGAAAGAGAAGGAGAGGTGTTCGTCTAAACCAGGAACCAACCTTTATAAAAAGGGGCCGAGGCACAGAAAGAAAACGCCCTGTTAGCCCGGACTTTTCTAAGGGAAAAGCAATCGCGCAGTGAGATCACCCGCTGTCCAGAGCCTTACTCCTTCTCTCCGACCCTGAGAGCCCCACCCGGGCCAGGTCAGTCTAGCCCCGTCAGAAGAAGGGTCGATCAGTATGACGTAGATAGTGACATAATCGCGCGCAGCAGTTCCAATTGCTCATCGCCTGCGTCCCATCCGCAGTGCGACTTCACCGCCTGACCTGAAAATACTCTATTCGTTTGTGAAACCAGCCGGCAAGTGAAGAAGAATGTGAATGTTCTCAGATCAGTAGACGTTGAGAGACTAGGGTGAGACTGCTGTGGATACTATTAGTACTACTGCCATTATCTCGTACTATTATCTCGTACTATTATCTCGTACTGGTAAAACGGTATGTCATCGGTTCGTCACAAAATATACAGATCACAACAGAAGGTGAGAGAAAGATATATAGACAGTCCAGAAAAAGATGAGAATGAAGATAGAGAAGAGTAATGAAGATAGATACCAATCCAGTTGAACTGCAATTTCAACGTGAGCCACCCCCGAGAGGATCACTAGCCGTTCTTCCCGACGTACCCGAACTAAGTCCTCCAGGTGAAATCCGTTCCTTCGGAAGCGGCTGTTGGCTCGTCGTCTGCGGTAAAGTCGGCCTCAGAGGCGAGTTTGCTTCTTGGTTCCCTCGGGGTCCAGCAGGAGGAGTCCGAGCCGGGTGAGGTTCTGATTTATGACAAGCGGGACTTTAGGGTTTCCTCACAGAAGCAACGTAACAGAGGGAGCTGGTATTCCTTACCGATAGCATCAACCGCCGCTTTCGCTTCCTTCCAAGCCTCTAGGTTCTGATGAAATAATGTTTTCCATCCAGTTCCTGTCAACTCTTGCACAAGGGATGCCTAAAGAAACACTCAGACACTTCACTGACCTGCTTACACCAATCCCGATGAGCTTGCGCCAAGCTGATGCTCATCCCCTTGATATCCGCAACTTTCTGACGTTGAAACCGATCGAGATCAGCCTGGATCGTCCGGGATGCATACTTGAGATCCTGTGCTGTCAGATGAAGCGCGTCCTCCAGCTACATCGTATGCGTCCATCCAGAACGTGTACAGAGCGTCGTTACATTGTCAGCTGACATATACATAACATCTTCGACAACAACATGTTTCTCTCTGACCTGTGAGATCGTGTCCTTCGTTTTCGAAATGTTATTTCGCCGGGTTGCCTCTGGATCGACATCAATCATCCCAGTTATCGAATGGCTGAGCGCACTCAAAAACGACGATCCGTACCCGCTCGAACCAGTCGTTGATAAGCTACTTGTCGATGTTGAGTTAGGCAGCGCCCTCCTCCTGTCCCCTTCTCCATTATCATCCCTGGTCCCGTTTGACGATCCACCCCCGTTTGAACTCCCTCCTAGACCGGCAGCAGCCAATGCGCCTTCTAATCGACGAGCCTCGCTCTCCGCTCGCTCCAGTCCTTCAAGGTAGGCTTTTCGAGACTCTATCTGTTCCATTGTGAGCTCGTACTGAATCTGTTTCTGCAATCGGTAGTGCAGGAGCTTCTTGATGATCGACCCAAAGTGAACGTACTCCGAAAGAGGCTCGGTGTATTGAGATTCCCACTGCGATAACTGTTCACATGGATGAGAATGTTCTAAAAGTCAGAGAGATTAAGGCATAGTGCGGAGTATATATACGATGAGACGGACAAGATTGGTTGTTGACAGATACGTCGCGTCCACAGCTTGGCCTGTTCGCTCGATTGCCGTGGATAACGAGCCGGTCTCAGTCAGACTAAACCCGTTCAAGACAGCTCCAAGCTCGGCGTAATCGTTCGAATTTTCTTGAGACCAAAGTAGAACAGAATTAGATTCATTCGTCAGTCCTCTCCTATAGGAAACAATAGCTTGGCATTTCGTGATTTTCAGATCTCTTCAGAAACAGAAACCTTGATTAACACTAACCTCCCCATCGCTTCATAATCCGCCGATTGACCTTCTCCAGACTTCCGCTCAAGTGTTTCTCAAATTTGTTCGTAAACTTCTCGCTTTCTAAGAATCTTTGATCCGGACTTCTGAGTGAGTAGTTCGCCGGCGGATTTGGTAACGACGCGTAGGCAGCAGTGAATGACCAATCGGTTGGATTATGCACCGGCACCTTCAGCGGATTCTTGGGCAGCTGAGAGATAGGAGGCGAGTGGGAGATCTCCGTCTGTAGCCACATTATCAAGAACAGAAAAGGTTGTCAAGTCCTTTGAGACATTGATCTGTAAACAAAACGAGCACTAGGAAAAGACTTACCCAAGATACTCCACCATCAAGAAATCTGTGAAACACAGGTTCGTTCCCTAGGATAGGATGCCTACCAATCCTGTTCAGGAACGTGCCCAACATTCTTGTTCGCTTCGCAATCACCACTGCATCTTCCTTTGCTTTGCTCTGCTTGACAGCATACTCTGATACCGTGGTCTTAGACGGAACCGGCGGCACGATGAGCGTCGGGTATAATTTGGACAGCGATAGCCGCAAAGCCTCAAACTCAGAATATCGGCGCCGAGCCTCAATCGTCTGAGCAGATATCAAGATTCAAATGCCCAACAGTAAGCCATAGAAGCGATCTTTACAGACGATCACACGACATAGAGTATCTCACATCTGTGCGAATAACGTAAACGATGTATGTCGACTTTGCCTCAGACGTTTTGTACGCGTCAATGATCTATCAAACGGTGACAAAGAAAGAAACACCAAGGAAGAAGTGTCAGTTCAGGTAGAGAGCTATCAGATCGAGATCCTGAGTAGAAGTGTTCCAAGAGGAAACAGTTATATTCTGACGTACCTCAATCACCCACCCATCCTCCTGCAAGTACTTGCCAATGGATGAGAGGGGCTGATCAGGACGCTGTATATGATACGCTCTACTGTTCATGACCTGATCGTCTGACAGACTAGAAGGAGGAGGGGAGGTAGCTTGCTGATATGCTGCCGACGAAGGATCAGATGATGTCGACGTGGTTGGTGGAACTGAGGAGGATGAGGCCTCACCATCGGTGGGTGATGGCGAAGGCAAAGGGACATCCCGAGGGTTGGGTGACGGTGTCTCGGACACGGTGGAAAATGGGTCTAAATCATCTTCCGGGTGAGGGCTAGTCATAGAAGATGCCATTCAATCAAAGAAAGCTCTGTTTGTGTACGTTCAAGATGATGAATGGTCCGGATGGTGGTTGATGAATAGGAGATAGAGCGAGATGAAGATTGTTACCCATCTCGTCCGTTGACTTGCACAGCTTGTTGATACTCTGTTCATCCCAGCATACGTCTCTCTGTTCTCTCAACCATCAACCCTTCATCTTCAGAAGAATAAAGATAGTTAATACTCTATGAGAGCATAAATAGGCAGTAAACATATATGCAGGTCGATTCAAAGATTCTGCCTGGAATCATCCTTCTATTGAGCTCGTTCGCCATTGTAGTTTATCTTGTTCTGGAACCATGGGGATGCTACTTTGTCAGTTCATACGACCAACCTAGTAGGTTGCCCTCGGTAAGTTTTATCTCTTTGTTGTCTCCTATGCACTCTTAGTTAAAGCATATACAGAGACGAGGTTAAACTTCAATGTACAACTTGACTGGCATCAGCAGGTCCTATCTATGGTCTGTTCAGACACACACTACAAGTATCTGGTTCCTATACTCGTTCCAGTTGGAGCCTAGTAAGTTGCTGTTTCAATAGAATACAAGAAACAGCTTTGTGCAGACATTTGATGCTTCCTTCTTGTTGTTCACAGTTATATCATTGCGAACTGGGTCGGTTGGGAGTACTTTCGATACGGTTAAGAAACGGCATCGCTAGCTACTCTTACTTACTACGTCCTATGTTGACATAAAACGATAGCACTAGTTAGCATTGTGCACTGTCTCGGGTTGCTGTTTTGTACCTAATTGCGCTCAGTCTGATACCTTCTCGTCCATTATTATGATCCCTTGGATTCCAATGGACGACTATAGAGAGTACATATATATATATATATTTATATCTTCAATAGCTTAGTTCTATGCCGATTCGAACCAGCCCAGTCTGCTTCGTTCACTCTCCAACCAACCGAGTGCGCTCTTGCTCATATTTCTTAACGCATCCATTTCACCGAGCTCCTCATTGCCTGAATTTGCGAACAGAGACAGAGCAGCGAGGGCTGAGTAAGTGTGAAACGGGTCTGAGACAAACAGTGGTAAAGCAGGGAGAAGGTTAGACAAGATTTCAGTCATTGTTCTACCTTCGGAAAATCATCGAGTGTATTTGTCAAATGTACAAGCTTTAAAGAGAAGGATGAACAAACCTGGTCGTTCGAGAGGAGCCTTACCGAAACCGCCTACAATAGATTGACAACGCAACAAGAACGCTTCATTGGCTGGTCCGTCGATCAAACCTTGGGCGCCCAGAATCTATATCGCAAAGGTTGAGCGAGTGCACACGATGATCAGTTTTTCTACAAGTCCCTCAGCTGCCACAAGACTGGCAAAGATCGATAGGAGGAAGCATAAGTAATTTCGACGAACTGATAGTCCACCACCGCACCAAAAAGAATAACAGCAATCTCCAAGTTTCCCTGGCCTACCTTGAAAACCACCGCCGATCAGTCTCATCTTTAGGCCTGACTGATGTTCCTCATCAGAATCCGCGTGATACGGGACTTCTCGAGTTGGAATCTGCCTGTGTAAAAGCCACGGCACGGTCGGCTGGGTGGAAAGCGATGGCGTCGAGATAGTGGGTGATACGGAAGACAGAAGATGTAATGAGGCGAGGGCGCAGTAGGTTGTTCCTCCTATTATGAATGAATGAACGAAGGTGTGGACGTCAACAGATAAGTAATCTCAAAAGGTTGAAGGACGCGCTGTGAGGGTACATGGCAGAAGTCGTCACCTTGTGATTCTTGTTGTGGTCTTTGACCGAATCCTCCGTCATATGACTGGGATAAAAACGGGGTTTTTTTTAGTGTTAATCAAAGATGAACAATACAACAAAAGGAGAAGGACCAACACAACAAGCCTGAACAAATCGCCCGGACTGTTCGACGTCGACCCCTGTCCAGTCAGCCACCAGGTCCGAGATCACACATGCGCAAAGAACCATTCTGACATCTCTTTCGGCATTCATCTCTTTTCTTAATGGCGAGAACCTGTGAGAGCACGTTGAGAGAAGAGAGAAATGAGTATCAGTCTTATGCCATTCACAACGACACAGACGTTTCTAAGAAATGAGGGATGAACATACGAGCCATCCTCAAACTGACAAGACTTCAGAAACGAAATTAGTCCCGGTCTATTGAGCTTATCTAGAGGGGCTCGTAGGATCGACAAGATCAGGAGCGCAGTATATGTGGAAGCTAGATGAGCCTGATTCGAGGATAAGGTAGATGTCTGTTGGATATGAGGAAAGCGAGAATGATAAGTATGGGGCGCATAAGCAACAAGGGCGAACGAAGTGAAACTGACCAAGGGCGTGGGTTGTCCATCTCTATCTATCTCTCCACACTCCTTCCATGGGCCTGTGAAGGGAGATCCTCTGAAACCGCCTTGGGCTTTTGTTCACATACGTGCGCATTGAAGATTAATCTGCGCCCCCGGAATGGTAAACAAGACATGAACGAATCT
Source organism: Phaffia australis (assembly GCA_014825575.1). Lineage (NCBI taxonomy): Eukaryota > Fungi > Basidiomycota > Tremellomycetes > Cystofilobasidiales > Mrakiaceae > Phaffia > Phaffia australis. Next base: position 8,056 of record MVAH01000134.1, read on the forward strand.
AGTAAAGCCGGACGAACGAAGCTGCTGATCCCAAACCCATTGGATCCACCCGTTGCGCTCTGATTCCTTCGTTGCGTCGAACAAAGTCCCTAGGAGGTCAAGCGAGGCGATAAGAAAGTACGACAGGGTCAAACTGTTTTTGGTTTCCATTTCCAAGTCAAGAAAAGCACAGAAATGTTTCTTTGATTATTCAAAAACAGGGTCACTTGTTGAACAAGAAAAGGCAGGTGAAGCGAAGGAACGAACCGGTTAGAATCATAAGATGTCGCAGAACCTGGTAGACCTCGAATGCAACGGAGTAAAAACGAAGTATGTTTCTTCTTGTCAAGCGCTGTCATGAATGAATCAACCCGGAGAGCGTACGATGATGGACGATGGATGATGGACGATGGATGATGGACGATGGACGATAGGTGAGTGAACGTGAACGATATGTACGACGAACGGTAACATGGACCGATTTAAAACTTCCCGGGCCAGAAACAACATCTCTCTAACTTTCTCTCATCATCGACTAAGCAACTCGTTCTATTACTTCTTTCCTTCTATCAATCTACCATGTCTTCTACTCAGTTCTTTGAAACCATTCCTGTTGTAAGTGGACTCGGTTTCGTTTGTGGCTATGTTGAACGAGTAGAATGGGCTCAATCACTCAACCACTCAATCAATACTTTCCTCTGATCCGTACAGAAATTCCAAGACGTCTCGACCACTCCTGGCATCGATACTGCTTCTTTTTGCCAAGCTTCAGAAGGACTTGTCAAGATCTTTGGTGAGTGTCCGATGTCTGTAGATTAGGCCATGTGTGTGGTAGACATCCACTAGGTGGGATCCATAGCCATCAGACGGACAGGCCCCATCTCAACTACAAGGGCGGGAGCGAGATCTTCCAAGCGTCCCAGAGAATCCTTCGTTCAGGTCTTGCTGAACTGACTACCTTTTCGTTCTCTTGATGCCCGTGAACAGATGTTCTTGGAAACGCTGCTTTCACCCCTGTGAAGTCTGATATCTCTGGAAACATCAAGGTCTGTTTTTCCATACATCTTTATGACCGCCGCTTCGGGCCATGCTATATTCAAATTGTGCAAATACTGAACACATCTCGGACACTTCATTCTTCTCTCAATATATGATTACTACAGAAAGTCCAAGATCGACTGGCTGCCAGCCCCGGATCGTCGGCAACTTTGCAGTCTCTCGTCCAGAACGAAGGTAAGCCCGGAGACAAGAACCGGACGGCCACCCAGGGTCTTCTCTGGCTCATCCGGTGAGGCTATAGCAACTCTTTCTCCGTTCTTTCGCTAAACACAGTCGAACGAGGCACGTCTAACAACATAACCCAATACTCTTTGCTTGCTCAACGTACTTCAACTCAGAGGACTCAAGTTCAACGCGACCGCCTTGCGACACTCTCTTTCCAACCCATCGGACGAGCTTGCCGTCTCGTTCACCAAGGCATACGAGAGTACTTTGAAGCAGTACCACTCCATGTTTGTCCGACCTGTCTTTACTGTTCGTACTTATCAACTATGTGTTTTCTATACCTTCATTTGATGCATTTTCGTGTGAAACTAATTTTCATGCCGGATCAAACAGCTTGCGATGAAGGCCTGCCCATACCGAAAAGATTTCTACGCCAAGCTCGGATCGCCTCAGGATGTCGGTTCGTAAAGAGATAATTCTTTGTATTTCAGTACAAAGAGCCCGAGCAGATGTGAGACTTGTTGATTGATGGCATGGTTATCTTCTTTCTTCTTCTCCTCCTCAGTTGAGAAGGAACTCGACCAGTGGCTTTCAGCTCTGGAGAAGATAATCAAGGAGGTTGAAGACTTCTACGCTGCAGGAAAGTGAGTACTTCCCTAACCTTCCAATCTCGATCCAGGTGTATCGTGTTCTAGATGCAACCAGGCCCACTGACGATCTTCCTTTTCAATCTTATTCGTCCTTTTAAAATCAGCTGGGCCAAGGGTTTCTAAGCTTCTTTCGCGCTTTGGATCTCCGATCTTCCTTTGTTTTCTCAGAGTCCGGGTTGTGTTGGAGAGCCACATGTATCTCTCACCCTTTTCTTCTCATAGGCCATTGTTTGTCACAAAGTTTAGATAATCAGAATGGATAAAAAGTCATGAATATATCGAAAATCTAATCGGATTCAATGTTAATGAGATGGGCAGGAAGGAAAAAGAGACGAGAACAACGATAGAGAAAAGTAGAAAGCTATCAAGACAGAGGGCGCCTCGATGAAACGAAACCAATTATGGCAGTATCTGCGAAATCTTTTGAGCCAACCCACCAGGTAAACCATGCCCCAACCATTTCTCAATCTTGACTGAGTATTTTCTTGGCTTCCCTTGTTTCCCTTTGCTCGCCTGCTCACCGTTCACTTCTTTTGTTCCGCTCGTGACCACCCACCTCCATCTCAGGATCTGTCCAACGGCAACCATTTCGAAAAGGAGTCCTTCACCAGATTGAGCCGGAAAGCCTTCTTGAAGATGAACATGTACCTTGACGTCGATCCTAGGTCTTGCTCCCGTCTCAGCTGTCCAGATATCGATTCCTAAAGGAGGATTCTCCTCCGGTGCGCTGATCAGATGAGCGGAGAGAGGGGACGATGCAGATGATGCTAGGATCGAGCCTGGGTTGAAAGCAATCGATTGTTGGGACAATTCAGGTCGACGTTTGAGGGAAGCAATCTCGTCGGTGCCTGCGTCTAGCTTGAAGGGTGTGAAGTGGATATAAGGAAGGTAAACCTCGCTCCATACCGAAGGTGGTCGAGATGAAGATGAAGAGAAGTCGAAAAGAGTTTCTTCTTCAACATCCATAGTCAGTTCGCTTTTGTCCATTGAAAAGTCGAGATGCTTGAGTCGACCGACTAAGGCTATTGGATAAGGCTTCGAGAATAGAAAAGAAGGATCCGCGTTGGTCACATGAAAGTCAGTTTGTTAAAACAGGGTTTGCAAGCAAGTATTCGTTCAGTCTGTTCCATTTCAGAAGAGAAACCTACTCTTGAAAACGCTCGTTGGGCCCGAGCTCCAGTATTGAGGAGATCGTACATGTATCGAGGGAGTTTCATACTAGGCATCTTGGCCTTATAGTCATCCTTGCAGAATATCGAGAGGTCTTCTCCGTTCTGGATAGCGTACGAATCATCTCTCAGCTGATCAGAAGCAATACAAGAATAGAGTCGCTAGACATGAGAATAATACGAACCCAGCCATCCCCCTTTTCTTTCGTGTTGTGGCAGTCATAAGCCCACACGAACGACTGATTCATACCCGGCGATTCCAGAGACAAAAATACAGTAAGATTAAGACTTCCAACTTATTAAATGAGTGGGCACTGACTCCTACGGCATTCTTGCCATCGCATCCAGTCAACGAGGTATCTAAAGCTTTTTCCTGTTCTCGATAGTTCAGCTGACTACCTCCTCTAGCGATGAGCCCAAAGAGTTTGTCCGTTTTCTTAAAATCGAACGGTACGCCGACCTGATGAAGGCGTCACCAATTCAAAGAAACGACGGAAGTGAACAGATAAGATGACGTTTCTCACAAAAAAGAAAAATAAACAACAACAACGACAATATGTTCGTGTCGAAAAAAAAAACGACTTACCTCGCCTACAACTGCAGGGTATGACCTATGTTTATCCGTGGAGAGCCCATTATCTGGATTTTTCGAGCTTGTATCGCTGATAGTAAGCTGGCCAAACTGATGCCGCATAGACTCTTTGATGTTTTCAAGCCCTAGATAGGCTCCTCCAAGAATACTCGTCGTTTTACGCGCGAGTCCGACCTGTTCAGAAAGGAAACGACGAGAGGGAGTTCAACATATAGAAATCATGCGAAAAAGATAAGTAGCGATAATGAGCTCGTGCTTACAGCATCTGCGTTGAACGAATGCAGTCTGTGAATGTTGCGAAATATAAGAATCACATGGATCAGTGCCCAAAGATCACTGAGAACCTGGAATAAGTAGTGTAAGCGAACCGTTTATTGATGAGCGTCAATCCGTCATAGAAATGAGGAGACAAGCAAACTCTTCCGTTCTCATCTGCTTCATCTAAAGTGGGAGGATGTCCAAAGACTGGAGGATTAATGAATGCAATAGCTTGCGGGTGTGATCTATGCCAATGAAGAGAGGGAGTTTAGCTAGATTACGAATAAAGCAAACCCTGAGCAAGAACTTACTTCCGAATTCTAGCATTCCACAGCTTCCAATGAGGAACCCAATATTCAGATAAGAAGTCTACCTTCTCAAAACCTTCTTTGACAGGTTTAGAAAAATAATCTGGTTGGAGAAGAGTGGCTTTCTCAATATCCCAACTAGTTATTATATAAATTTAAGGAGTCCTAGTCAGCTATTAGTCTTTCGGAGAAGGTGCTGAAGAGGATGGGCGCTGCTAGGCCTCAATACGAACACGCCATGTTGAGCCCAGATGCAAGTTCCTATCACCCATCTCGCATCTCGCTTCCAACCCCATTCAGAAACCCCTCCAGGTTCTTTCTCTGCCGCAAGCCAACATGTCTGACCTTCCGGATTTACAGTGACATATCCATCGGACTTTGCACCAGTCTGAGGAAGAAGGTAGACAGATTCATCAAGTTACATACGTGAAAGCGTATTCAGGTATCAGTTGAGAAAAGGTGACTCTCGATATGGCGTGAAGGTTTTCAAGATGTGTAAACAAAGTCATTGCTCACCGAGCCAAATTTGTACTTTTGTATCTCTTGTCTTTGACCCATCCCGAGCTTTAAAGCCTCGAATGAAGTGGGTGTGGGTCCGGTCCTGAACGCCACAAAAATCCGAAATTAGGAAGACTTCATTTCTCATCGTGTTGTGTTCTGTGAAAGAAGGTGTGTCTCACCTGAATGATTGCTCTTCTTGGAGAACACCGAGATCAGGGTTTCCAACGAAACCTTCTTGAGGTTCATTACTGTGTCGCATGGTCACATATATAGCTCGACATTGTCAAAGATATGACCTGTGCATACTCTTTGTGTAAGAAAATCATGTAATGAACGTACATTGAATCCCATCCGATAACGCAGACGTCATTCAGCTTCCCATCCTCGGCGATACGGTCGGCTAGTCTGAGGTAGAACGAAAGAATACTGGGCATCAAAAAATTGGTAGAGACCACGGTAAAAGCAGACTGCTGACCTGCCAAATGCGTTCAAGTATTTCTCATGCAGCCAATCTTGTATGTTGACACCATCTATGATACACTTGGGCGCGAATGTTTTTCCTGCAAAAAAGAGAGTGAACAAAGTCAAGCAAGCGAGCTTGAAGCTGTTGGTTTGCCAGATCTTATAGACGCCAACAGAATCGATGAAGGATACTATTCAGTGAATGTGTACTTCTCTGAAATTAGTCAGACGAGAACGAACCATATCAGGCCACTTCTCATCTTTTGTTCTCCCATCAGATCCGTTCCACAAGCCATGTACCAAAGCAGCTTGGGTCGATTGAAACCCATTTGGGTCTAGTCCACAAGCTAGTAGGGTCCAGTAGGGAGCCCCTGAGCCTCCTGAAGCGCGTGACCAACAATCTTGATGAGGGTCAATGACTGTAATGATTGCGTATGGACCAACATCAGAAGCGCCCTTTGTCAAGAACCAGCTGAAAGAGAGAAAAACTCTCACAAACTCGAAATCCACCGTCCTTGAGTTTGTGAAGAAGAGCAATCACATAGGTGATATACTCCTCATCATATTTTCCACTGAACAAGATTCATTGACAACGTTAAGCCAGTTTACATACTTCTAATCCACTTCTATGATGTACTCCTATGGGAACTTACGGGCCTTCGTGTTCGATCGCTTCCCAGCAGATAGCCAGCCGTACGGCTCGGAAACCCCATCTGAGTGGGTCAATCCAGAAAGAATGCTACCAGTTCAGCCATTTCTCTGAAGATAACGCTATCTTGACTCTATCTTGTGCTGCGAAAAGAGACCAGAAACAGATCAAATAAAGATACTCACGCTGTGAGACGCGCGATGTGGATCTCCGCATCCTCTAACTTGAAAGGGCTACCCACAAAACTGATCTCGCCCGCAGTTTTTGGAGAAGAAGGAAGACCGAGGTGGTAGGATGCGTCATGAGAGGCTAGATGTATTTAAAGAGGTCCTCCGACATCAGAGTAAGCAACGTGTAAGGTTCCAATAGACTCAGAGATCAACTTATCGAGAAAAGAAGACTTGCGTTGCCCCAAGGGATTTTTGGCACAAAGATTGATGCCTCTCAGAACGACAGTTCTGTCGTATTTATCACTAGATCGAAGGAATCAAAGTTCAGTCATAGGACAGAACGTGTTTTTGGCACTCAAGGCAGGCATGATCACGACGGGGCTCACTAAAACGCTTGGTTCTGAGTACGAAGAAACTGATTCGGGTCAGGCATCTTTTTTCAATTGTCCAGTGGATTATAGTTGCTAGACCAGAGATATACAGCCTCAAGGTTGGAGATAGGATAGAGCAGAAGGTAACTTCGGCTGGAAAGTTGAGCGATCGAGAGTCTCAACGTTTGTCTCTCACGCAGTCGTTGAAGAAAAATCCCCGATCGAGAGATAAGCATGTACGCTTGCGATGACGTAATAATCTTATCTTATCTAACGATTTCTTCTTGCATCACCCTCCATCTCACTTATACCTCGGGCAACACGATATCGATTACGGATTTGTCTTTGGTTGATCAAGCTGGATGAAGGATCATGGGATGGGATGAGATAGTTTTTCAACTGAGAGACTCACCGATCCCACTGCCTGACTGTTCGGTTGTATCCCAATGAGTCACCTTACGATCCGACTAGCCTCGTACATCAGCCAACGGACGATTACATGGTTAGTATGCGGACATGAATACTATTTGTGCATGCATCAGCATTCAAAGACTTTCTATCAAAGCAACCCAAACAAGTCATATATCAGTATGCTTCTCATACATGTCTTCCTTTCTCTTTCCGTTTAGCTAAACCAATTCGGTAGATTAGCCAACTCATCCACACCCGCTGTGTAAGTATCATCGGCTTGATTCACAAAGTCCATCACTTCTTAATAGACAGTTTCGTACCTTCTCAAAGCAGCAAAACTTCTCTGACACCAACTGGAATTAGCTCCGGACAAATTTCGATCTGTATATTCTGAGTTCTTGAGATCCTTAGGTTTCAGAACGAGAACCGACCTTCTATTTTACATCACTTCGCATGATGGAATCGATCGAGGTGACCACCAAAGCAAATTCGATTTCCAACCATATAAACATCGCTTCCGAACACCACCGCCTTGCTCTTATCCTTGGCATCGTCTTACCCGTCTTCGTATTATTATCGGCTGCATCTGTATGGTTCTATCAACACGCGCAAAATAACCGTCGGCGCAGAGAGCTGATCGATGAATTGAGCGATCAGATCAATGTCTCAACGAATAATTGGGAGAGTGTCCAACCGGTTGTAGAGACGAAATCGACGATGTACTGTCATGACGATGTTGAACGCAATGCAGAACTATCGCATGTGAGTTTCTTCTCGTCCCCTTTCTCTTCGGTTCCATGTTTCAAAGTACCACAGCTCAATCCTTATGGAAAGCGGCTGTTGAACGAACCGCAGCCACTAGAACGCTTGAAAACTTACAACCCAAATCTAGATATTTCTCTTGTTAGTGCTCCTCAGGTTTACTGGTCATAATGCATTGCTGAACGTTGGTATCCTTCTACAGTCTATGCATCTGATTCTTCTTTTAATCCTCTCTCAAATCAGGCTGCAGATGTTCCTAAAACGCCTGCACCTCTAGAATCATCTCCTGTTCCAATCTTGGCACTCTCCTTAAGTTTGATGAGAAAAGCGCGATCTCCACTAAGCGGCCTCGTCACCCATCTTTCCGGTAGATCACGGACTCCTTCAATCGACACAATCGACTTGTTCATCGACTCCGACTCCTCTGCAGCATCTTCAGAAATTTCACACCATAAAGATTCTTTTGTTGAGTCAGGAAACCCTGAGGTGAAACCAGTAGCGACAGCTCGGGATATTCCTACACTCCGAACCATATCGCTTGACACAGTGACCTCCTCGACTGGACTGATATCACTGAAATCTTTGCATGATCGAGACACGAGTCAGCGCCTACTGAATATAGGAATGTCAGTCTGCACTGGAAGTGGTGTTCTTCAGTCAGGCGTCGAGGCGGAAGGAGAAGAAGAAGCAGAAATCTGCTGGCCATCGAAGGGGAGCCCGATATCTAGTGTTTAGACAAGGCTGTTTCTTGCATCGACTTGTAGTATCATCGTTTAAATCAGTCATAAACTCTAGGACTCTTCGAAGATCTTGTTGGTTGTTTAATTTTCTCCGAGTAGATACATGATGCACATGAATAATCAGCTACAAACGTGGCGAGTGTTTAAATCGGAGATGAGCGAGCTCGTTCTACATCATCACCTCCATCACTTATTGCCACTATCAGTCGGCACACCATGTCTAGACTCGACAACCTTCCGTAAGTGTACAACTCTGTTTATCCTTATTCTACACTGAAGATTTGTTGGCTGACATATACAACTCAATCAATTTACGGTCAAGGGATGAGCTCTTCCTTGATAACATACTTCCGATATTACCTCTCACAGATCTGCTCTCACTCGCCCAAGTAAACAGACATATCCGACAAGTTTCTGACGAGTCAGTATCGTGAACTCTCTCTTTTGCAATCCCAGACTAGTTCACTTATCACGGTCCCACTTATCATGGTCCTCAACAACTTGTAGTCAGACGTTTTGGAAGCGTAAGATTAGAGAAGACTTCAATCTGCCTCTCACAGTCACCGCGAGAGAAGATGGCTGGAAGGACCTTTATACCAAATTGAGGAGACCAGTCTGTATCCCTTAAAGTATTCAGTGCTCAAGGCCGATCAATGATGAGAGTTAATTTAAATTCTCGTCTTTGCTTACTATCTCTTCATGATATATCTCTGTGATTTGGTTCAACTAGTCAGTCTATGTCTGGGGGTAAGGATCTAAATCTTCTTTCTTTGCCTCCCTATTCAGATTGGAATCATCGATGGTGTTGATAACTGTAACAAATTTATGTTCTGTCCTTACTTGTAGAGCGTCATCTAATGGCCGATTGGGGATTCCTAGATCTCACCCCGCCTTGACAGACTTTACTGCCCGGTTCGAAGGGGTGAACCGACCGGTATCACTGCCTCTGAACGAAAGAGTCGGCATGGTGGACCTCCAAGCAAGCGGTTATGGATTCTGTGGTCTAGACAGTGAAGGCCAAGTCTGGTGCTGGGGTAAGTGAGGGTGTTCAAGATTACGTTCCATCTGGACTGGATGTTTGGCCAGAAACTTCACTGAGCTGTGACCTTTGGAAATCTGCCATCTTCTTCCTTGACAGGCACATTGGACGGTGAATCATACACCGCCTCGAGACTAAACTGGATGGACCCAGCAACCGTTTGTAGAGAGCCTCATAGAGTAAGTTCCTATCGACCCTCATACATGCTCACCCAATCAAGTCCAGAGGGCCATTACTGAAGCTAGTCGGATGGACGACACATTACAGATCCTTGTGCCGGGTAAAGTGTTAAGCATTAGTTGTGGTAGGAAACATGTCTTGATGCTGGATGCCGACAATACGTGAGTCCCTATATATCTATATGTGTACGTTAATTAGCGGCTCGATTCAAACTCCAATCTGAATGCACCGTTTAGTATATGGGAGTTGACTGCTTGGGGTAAAGCTGTTAAGTTCGAATCAGAGCTGCCATCAACCGAGTAGGTCTGATCACCTGCTCTACACTTCATACTGTTTGCGGAACCACTAGCCTGACTAGCTGATCTGTTCGATTGAGCCCAAAGCTGTATCACTCAAATTGAAGCAGGCTGGGCAAACAGCGCCTCTCTCTCCTCGGGCGGTCGTGTATGCGTTTGGTGGCCAGATTTTGCAGCCCCAAACCCACCGTCTCCCTCTTCTCCAGATCAATCAGTCGCTCAAATTTCTCTAGGATTCACAGCGTCCTCCACCAATACTTTTATGCTTCCAGAAATAGAGAAGAACAAGATCATCCAGATTGCTTGTGGGAATGGCTTTCTTGTGGCCTTGACAGAGAAGGGTGAGATTTGGACGGCTTGGCTTGGTGGACAAGTGAGTGAGATTGGACAGCTGAGTATAGGCGATCGAAGACAAATCTGGGAACATGTAAGTCACTTCCTTAGCTTATTGAGAATATCGCTAGCAACCTTAACCTGAACAAGAACCTATCCATTTTTTCGTCAATCTTCCAGCATCCCAAGTTTCAGTACCCCGAAGCGCCTAGCCCAACGTCAGAGCCATACTGTTATGGACACCATACACGCAGCACCCCTCGAATGACCCATATCTCTGCCCATTTTGAGACGTTCTTCGTCTATCACCCCGGTACAGCCGACGATGATTATTCTACCTCGGTTGTGCTGAAAGGAACGAAGGGTCAGCTCCAATTTCAATCGACCGGAGGAGCCGTACCGAAAGTGTTGAAAGAATTGCAGGGCAAGGGGGTCATCAAAGTCGCCCTTGGTGAGCCTAGCCTCTCTTTTTCTTCAGCTTTCTACTCGATTTCATCTTTTTCGGAGAGGCCATCTCTTTAACTTGCTCTTTTGTTCTTCACCAGGGGATTACCATGTCGCTGTGTTGACAGCTAAAGGTGAACTATCAACATTTGGCCAAGCGAACTCTGGAGCATTGGGCTTGGGACCGATCTCAGTCCGACAAGTCGACACGCCCACACTCGTACAATTTGGACAGCCCCGGACGGCAGGGCCGGATGGGATCGGATCCGGAGTTGGAACGGACAAGTTTGTCTTCGGCATAACCGCTTCCGGATGGCACAGTTCGTATACTTCTTTCTCTCTCCAGCCGCTCTCCGAGTTAGCTACTCTCGGGCTTCATTGGATCTGATCATCCTCGTTACCCTCAATCTCGTTACCTTTCTCTTTAATTATTGAAGCCGGTGCGCTTGTCGTTGATCTATCTACTCCTTCTCTCAAACCCAAACAAATATCGAACCAACGTACGAAGTTAGCCCCAACCCCATCCCATCCTACTCTTCCGGATCATCCGGATACATCTCGATTTAACAATCTTGATCCACCTCCTTCTGGTCGACCTATTCCCGGCTTAGTGCCTGGGTCCGCGGGTTTTAGGATGTTCCTACCGGGTGTAGCTGGGTACACGAGGATTGGGTTGGCAGGCATAAGAGGAACACCAGGCGGGACCAATGACCCCCCAACCGAAGAAAGAGATAACACAAACCTTGGCGATTGATCGATAAATCTTTCTTTTCTTGTCTATCCTCTTGCTCTTTCCACCTCAGATACTTCTCACTGTATCTCCTTTGGCTCACAAGGACGCCATTCTGTATTTTTTAAAGTTTATACATACATACGACTTCCTTTCTCTCACTGTCCTCCCAATATCTTAGCTTGCTGACTATCCGCACTCGTTTAACGATCCATACACTAAAGATGATCATCGAAACAGATAGAGACCAGGCGAATTGATTGTAATCTGTCCATACTATTCCTCACTCGTGCAATTTGAGACCCAGCTGGTACGAAGCCCATCCAAGCTTGTCACCTGTGCCCGATCGAGAACGAACCCCCAGAGGTATGCATATTAGAACATGAATTTAAGCAATCTGAGAAAGTTAGAAGAACGAGTAAAGTAAAAAAGACAGACGAACAAGCTTCGTCAATGATCTTTGCCGTTGGCTTCCCCCCCCCATGTCCTGCCTTGACATCGATCCTGATCACCATCGGGTTCGGGGTTTCAGCTAGTGTGTGCTGTAGTGTCGCTGCCATCTTGAACGAATGAGCAGGTACAACTCGATCGTCGTCTTTTTGCATTTGCATAAATCCAACCGCGTTTGTTATCAGAAGCGAATTGAGAAATAAGATCAATCTGATGTAAAGAAATGTCAATCTTACGATCAGCAGTTGTGATCAAATACGGCGGGAGAACCTTCTTCGGATCAACGTTGTGGATAGGGGAGATTGGTAGAATAAAATCGAAGTCTTCGGGCTTGTCTGGGTTTCCATAATCCGATGTCCAAAGTCGACCGCTATGCCAGGGCACAAAAACGATTGTCAACAAATACTCATCAAATCGGTGTGTTGGGTTAAAGAGGAGGAAAAAAACCGGATTTCTCGACGTACATCGTCCACTTGTGGAACTTCAGCAGATCCAACACACCCACGTCCGCCACACTTACTCCAATCAATCCATCTCGAGCTTGATTGGTGCAAACAGCGACCAAGAGTCCTCCATTTGATCCCCCGTTCATGATGATTTTTCCTTCCGAAGTATATCCCTGTTTAATAAGATATTCAGCGGCTGCTAGAAAATCATCATATGAGTTTTGTTTCTTGTCAAGCACACCATCCGTGTGCCAGCCTTCACCATATTCTCCTCCACCTCTGATGTTGGGAACCGCCAAAACACCTCGGTACTTATGCACCCAGGTCATCCAAGTAACACTAAATCGAGGGTCCAGGCTAATGTTGAATCCACTATTGTTGCATTAAAAGAAAATTGAATCAGCTCTTCTGAGTATGTACCCATATATACAAACTAGATCATACCCGTAGCCATAGAGCATGAGAGGGGCAGAACCATCAAGCTTGACATCTTTGTGTCGGGTGATTGTTACCTGTTTGTGCGCATAAACCATGACGAACAGCAGAATTAGAGACGACATCTTCGGATCAAATAGTGAGAGATAAACGTACAGGAATTTTGGTACCATCTTTGCTCTCATAAAATTCCTGTTTTCATCAAAAACAAATTCGTGTACGGATGAGCTTGACCACTCAGTTACATACCATCAGATCTCGAATAATAACTAACTTGGACAGAAATGAAGTCATCGCTTTTTAGATCCATTTTGGTCTCCTTCAGGAGGTCGACATCCTTGGATTCGATCTCGCCCTTTGTTGAGAAATCAAACGAGTAAACTGCGCCAGGGTTTGTGTAACTGGCTGTGAGGCATACGGAGAAGGAAGATAACAGTGGTGAGATACTGGCCAACTTTTCCGATGTGTCTCAAACGGAAGTGAAAGTACATACTGATAGAGAGAAAAAATCTATCGTGCTTTCGTTTGCATCTTATACCTGACACACTACCCACAAAGTCAGGAAGCAATCGTTTGATTCTGTTACCTTCAAGGTCGTATAAATAGAGCTCGTCCTTGACCTAGTTACATAAACAAAGAGGGTTGTCCCAGAAAGTCAGTGGCTCCCTTTAGTAATGTTTGTCTTGAGAGTGGTTTGGCAAAAAGGAGGGTCAAGTTCTAATCAAGGTACAAGATTGAGACTTACGTCTCGAGAATAAACGATTACAAGTGAATTCTCATTCACGGCAGACACACTGCTCAACACGGCCTTGTCATCCTCTTTTATCAAGTCCTCAAAGATGTGATCATCCTTGGAGATATCACACGTCTGGATCTTGTAGTTCTTAGCATCCTTATTGGTGGAAAGGTATAGTTTGGGTCCATCGTTGGCGAAACTAGGATTGTAAAGACGATCGAGAGGTGAATGTGAGAAACCCCAGTCTTATCAACAGACGCGGAGCAGAGATCTCTTGTTCTAGTCAAAGAGAAGCTTACCAAGAGTATTCTGAACCCCATTCTCCAACGATTTCCTTCCATGCGAGATCCTTGTAGGCCTCGCCGTTTGAGCCTCCGTTGCCGAGCTCAGCGACATGCATCAGTGCACTGGTCGAGGTATCCCTTGACGTACTCAAGATTGCATACTTCCCATCCGTTGTGCTAGGAAATAAGCGTGTTGTCGTGTGTTAGGAAAGCGCACAAGTAAGACAAGATGAATAGGGATCTGAGAGACAAAAGTAGGTAAACCCTTACATGTGGAGTCCAAAAATATATGTTGGCTCGTCCGGTCGAGAATAGATCAGTATATCTGTCGATTGATCGGTTCCGATTCCTTTTTTCATGTGATCGCCAAAGTTCGTATGATAGCAAGACAGCACAAATGAGCAGAGTATCCAAAGTGACAGATAGTCCAGACTTGGAAAAGGGTACGAAACGGTGGTAGTAGATCATAGCATTCTGATCCGACGCAGTGGCTGTGCCAAGATTATCATCGGACACTTCTTGAGGGAATCTTTGGTAGAAGAAGCCTTTGTCGTCGTGCGTCCATGTGCTGTGTTGATCAATTGGAGGCAGATTTGTACATGAGTCTATCAAACAAAATGTTCTCTTCAAGCGGGCACAAGAGTTAGAGGTTGAAAACTAACAGTGAGCTGTGCTTGACAAATTCGACCTTGTCACTGAGCTTTCTGGCATCGTCTACACCCTCGAAAGAACCCTCGGTTGATCGGACATAAGCAGTGAACCAATCAGATCCAGACTTGGAGAGTCCATAGGCCCAGAGTTTGCCAGATTTAGAGAAGGAGCTGGCTGCAAGGGAGATCGTGCCGTCTTCCGAGAGCATATTGGGCTAAGATTGTTGCTCTTGACATTAGTCATCCGATTCAGATTCAAATTCAGATTCGGAACACACTTACATCGAAAAACAGTTCTCCGAACGGACCTTCGGAGGATCCGTAACCAGGTAGTTCACTCTTGTTGAATCGGTAGAACGGATACTGGTTCTGTAGACTGTGAAGATCTGGCGTCAGGCACACTATGACCGGAATGACAGGAACTGGTGAACGGACCCTGTGTTGTAAGACATGTAGTATCTTCCATCGTCCATAAGGGTTGGGGCGGAGAACTTTGGGTAGTTCCAGTTCTTGGTGAGCGCTTCCTTGAAAGCTTGTCGGTCTGGGTTCTGAGCCATAGCTTTCTGGCAAAACTCAACCTGGGCGTCAACCCAAGCTTTAGTCTCGGTGGACTCGGACGGAGGGGTCTCGAGCCAATGATAGGCTGCAAGGGTGTGTGGTTCACAAGAAGAAGGACGGCGAGAGCGAGGACGATTGAGTTACACGCAGAGGTAAAGGTGATGCGCGACTGGTCAATGGCTATGTACAAAGACAGAGAAGAGAAGAAAAAGAGGAGAAGAAGAAAGGAAGAAGACGTTATGACGGAGCAAAGGACGAACGATCTTTGATTTCGACCTTGCCTCGTCTGGCGCTCTGATAAATGTCGATGTGATCTTCGTCTCTTCGTGCTTTTGGATATGGTGTAGCTATCGGATCAAATGTGGGAACGCAGATAGAAGAAGTCATAGTCCGAGCTGCAAGTAAGGGTCTGAAGGGAGAGATCGAGCAGACAGAGGACAGTCGATGAGCAAGACTGAGGTGGGCTACAAGTTGTCGCATATGGCAAGACAGTCAGAAGGTTAACGACGAGATGGTTCGTTCAGGCACACGCGCGTGTTCGAATCACTATGCCCGTCACATCGCTTTAGATTATCTAATCAGGCACCACTCTCAGTGATTATTAGTTTCATCGAACCTTTCTGTTCACCATCAGGGTGTTTAGGGTGGATGATTGTTTGGCCTCAAATTTGTGTCTTTGCAGAAACTTAGAGGCCAGAGATGATGAGATCCGAGAACGTTCTCTTCTCTCTTGTTTTTGTCTCGTTGTGTGATCGCTTAGCACGCTAACCTCACGGCGCATACGTTCTCGGGTGTTGTTACCTGGCTGGTCGACTGTTGTGCTGTATGTAGTCCAGAGTTTGATGGTTGAAATAAAAGTGAACTGGACGATCCGAGTTCGGAGTTTTTGGTTTCTTTTTCTCAGATCTTTAATTTGGGCTTCTTACCACTCTTGATCCCAACGTCATCCAAAACAGAGAACGAGGGTCGAGTCGATGATGAACAGCAGACAGAAGGAAGTAAAATATGAGGATTTAGAGGGATCCACATGATGTCTTCCCGCCAAGTGTTTTGAAGGGTATTGATGAGAAGAAGGTAAGGTAGAAAAGAACCGAGAGAACAACTGAACGACTCGGTGGCTGTCCTCGGAAGGAGGGGATACACGTTATCTTCAATCCCGGTGGTCCGGACTTTTCTTGGCGAAAACGACACAAGCCCAAGGAGCGTCACCTTTAGGTGCGTATTGCTACTTCCCGTTGTTGCTCAGTATTGCTCCTTCTTACAAGACCCTTTTCATAATACTTGTATCAGAATCTTTCCTCCCGATCAATCAGATTCTTGGTGTTTTTATATCCTCTATATTGATATACGCTCCCCCGATCTCTTTTGACACGGGTTTACTTCAAGGAGAGGAGCAACGATAGAATAGATGGAAAAGTCTCCTAGTATACCGGTCGAGTCGACCGAGTACACATCAAAAGAGTCGATCCAGCAAGGCGACCAAACCGATACTTAAGCTCAAGATTCAGCAGCCGTTCTCTTCGCTTCCCTTTTTTTTCCCCCTTCACTTTCACATACCACGTCCCTTTCCCTCGTCTCAACATGACTCTCGAGGACACTTTTGACAATCCAAAGAAGATAACAGACAATCTGTCTGATGTGGCGCATATCGAAAGTCAACGTCCGACCAGGCACATCGATCTTGCCAATAACGGTATGTAAATATCTCTCGTTCAGTCTTGTCTGGATTCGTTAAAGCTAAGCCAGATCTGATAAGCCGTTACCCTTACGTATTTTTTCACTTTGGTCATGTTCAGTGAACGCTAGGTGAGTGCGCAGATACTCCTCACTTTGTTCAGTGGACGCACTCGACTAAGCTGCTTTCCTTCCTCGTTCGAACAAGAATCCAAAACCCGCTCTATGGGTTATCTCGTGAGGAACTACAGGACAAAGTTCAAAAGATGATTACGCAGCACAACATGCCAGTTAGTCCGAATCATCTCTTTAGTCATTATAGATGGCAAAGACTAAAATAACGAACCGGGTCTCTTGGCTTCGCAGGATGAGGAGCTTTTTCAAAAGGCAGCTGTCTTGGCGCAGAATCCCAAAGATTGGGAGACTCAACCGGATTTAACCGACGAGGACAGATATCACCTCGGACGAGAGATTACCCGTGAGCTCGGAGCCTTTCCTACTTCCTCTATTTATCCTGTAACCTCCCTTGTAGGCGAGACAAAACGCTTGAACATTCATTTTTTCTGCCACGCTTCAAAGATAAATGGTCGCAGCCGATGGCGCTCTACATGACCGTTGTCTGCTGCTCGTTGGCAGCGGCTGTCCAGGGTTGGGATCAGACCGGTTCCAACGGTGCAAACCTATCTTTCCCAACTGCGCTAGGCATCCCAGTTTCCGAGGTGAGTTCTTCCATAATCCATGTGTCACAAGCCAGGCTCATAAACTGATCATGGACGACATGTCTTCTATCTGCTTCCTCTTGCTCTGTAGGGCTCGCCTAATGCCGAGAGAAACGAATGGATCGTTGGAATTATCAATGCCGGGCCCTATCTCGCTTGTGCCGCTTTCTCGTGCTGGCTGTCTGATCCATTGAATAACTGGCTCGGTCGACGAGGAACAATCTTCTTGTGTGGGATCTTTTGCACCCTCCCAGTTATTGGAAGTGGTTTCGCTCAGACCTGGCCCCAACTCTTCGTCTGTCGTCTATTGCTCGGAATCGGAATGGGTCCCAAGGCCTCAACCGCACCCGTCTTTGCTGCCGAGAATGTTCCTGCTAGCATCCGAGGTGGTTTGGTTATGAGTTGGCAGCTGTGGACCGCTTTCGGAATCTTCCTTGGGTTCTGCAGTAATGCTGCAGTACTAAACACTGGTGCCATCGCCTGGCGACTCCAACTCGGCTCGGCGTTCATTCCGGCCGTCCCGATGACGATCTCGATCTTTTTCTGCCCGGAGTCTCCTCGATGGCTCATGAAGAAGAGCAGGTACAATGAAGCGATGAAGTCTTTCCTCCGACTTCGAAACAGTCCCATCCAGGCTGCTAGGGAGTTATTCTTTGTTCACTGCCAACTGGAAGAGGAGCACGATATCATCAACGGAAGAACCTATATCAACCGGCTCACCGAGCTCTTCACCGTTCCTCGAATCAGACGAGCCACTCTTGCCTCCTTCGTCGTCATGCTTGCTCAACAGATGTGTGGTATCAACATCATCGCCTTCTACTCGTCCACTATCTTTGCCAACGCCGGATATACCGACAAGCAGGCACTATACGCTTCCATCGGTTTCGGTGCTGTCAACTTCGTCTTTGCCTTCCCCGCCATCTTCACTATCGACACTTTCGGCAGACGAGCGCTTCTTTTGCTCACGTTCCCCAACATGGCCTGGACACTCCTGGCCGCTGGATTCTGCTTCTACATTCCTGAGACCTCAAATGCCCACCTCGGTCTTATTGCGTTCTTCGTGTTCTTATTCGCCGCATTCTACTCTCCCGGAGAAGGTCCCGTCCCGTTCACCTATTCGGCAGAGGTCTTCCCGCTTACCCACCGAGAGTTGGGCATGGCCTGGGCTGTATCGACCTGTCTGGGTTGGGCTGCTGTGTTGTCTATTACCTTCCCTCGGCTATTGACCGTATTTGGCTCTGTCGGCGCCTTCGGCTTTTACGCAGGACTCAATGTCGTCGCGTTCTGTATGATTTTCTTGTTCGTTCCAGAGACCATGCAGCGAACGTTGGAAGAACTCGACTATGTCTTTGCCGTTCCGACTGCAACCCACGCGAACTACCACATGAAGAAATCCCTCCCTTACTTCTGCAGGAGATACCTTCTCTGCGATAAGAAGGCCAAGCTCGAGCCTCTATACAGTTTGTGGGTCCCTCTTTTCTTTCTCCTTGACTGATCCGTTCTTCGCGAGTGTCCACTGACGCCCTGATGATCCCATCTCCTTCGTTTATCCAGCGACGAGGTCGAGTCAATCACAGTTTTCGAGAAGGGAGCAGGACATTGATGTGTTTTCCACAACTTGCGCTTGGCCGTGCCTCCCTCCTTCACCGGATTTCCGTATCTCGAGGTTTCCTGCTTCCTCATTCCTGTTTTGTAAATTATATCTGTGGTATATCGACTTTTTGTATAGACCAATCGTCACGATCGCGCTGTATCAATTCCACAAAATTTTCAAGTAGTCCTTCTTTCTTTCTTCCTTTTTTGCTCTGTTTTGAGTTCGAGCTTGTCTCGATATGGAAACGGATCATTCAATTTCTGTACACGCTCTCGTCCTTTTCTTCGTCCTGTTGTTCTTCTTATCTGTTATTTATGTATGTTTCCGCGCTCAGGAACCCATAAGTCACGATATCAACCTGGAGCTCATGACTCTGATTTTGTCCCCAAGTTAGGATACAACTTTCCAGGGTTAAACAATCCCTTCGGATCCACTTTATCAATCGATGATTGGAAAAAAGAATTTTCGAATCGAATCAGTAAGTTCACTCATATACGTGAATTAATTTTTTCAAGTAGAGAAATAAAAACGAGGCGACCGAAGAGGAAAGAACGAACATTGTTTCTTAACCCCCTCCATCACTCGAACTGTGCCAGCGCCTAGTTCTGCCTCGAGGTACTGTTTGAGTTGAGGTTTCTCTATTAGAAAATCTTCTGCTCCTTCACTATGACGGTGGCAGAGATAAGAAAAAAAAACGAAGAACGACATACCTCAATCTTGCCCAAGCCAACACCTGGATGAATAGAATAAGCAACAAGCAGAGCAAACTCATGACTATCAGTCAAATACACACTAACTTGAAAAGAAGGGAAGGGTTGACAACATACCATGCTCTCCGGTAGCTGTTCCATCTAACCGTTGAGCGCGATGAACCATCTCATGAACAGCCTCCCTAACCTTTGCGAGTTCCTCCTCATCTTTGAAAAAGATTATACTGTGGACATTGCCGTCACTGTTTTTTTAAGAAAAAAACGAACGGCATAAAGGAGACATCAGATGGAGGAAATTGACTTTTGTTAGATAGCAGTACCATAAAGTCGGGGTTGAAGAGTCATAACGATGAAGCTTCAGTGGTAACATACCCGACATGACTACGCGTCAAGGTTTTAATGATACAAAGGTGTATTATACAATCAGCAAAGATCTTCCAAACGGGAAAGATTGAGATTCGACTCGATAGAGGAGAACAAGAAATGCTCACCCCAAATGACATGCGGAAAGCCCTCGATTGAAGAGATCCGTCTTGGTCTCTTCTACTAATGTAGGCAAGCTCGAGATAGGTACACAAACGTCAGTTGTCCTGTGTCAGATAAAATCAACTGTTAGTTTGCCTATCCATCAAACTCCGATCTTATACAGAAGCAGGAGGGACCTTTGAGAATGGAGATTGAAAAGAGAGGGATTCTGACTAACCAAGCTTTGCTGTCAGGATACATGCCCAACGCGCTCCAAAGTGCGATCTTTCGACTCTGCCACAATGTATCTGCCTCAGCAGCATCCTTGGAGAATCGGAAATCCCGACCTCCATGCTTTTTTACGACAGCGCTAACACTGCTTGCAACCTCTTTCATGGAAGCGTCTGAGCCTTGAAATTCTGGTTGAAGGATAGAAGGCCAAGAAACAGAGTTGGTTTCTTCGTCGACCAGAATAACTAGGGAGAAACAAAATACAGATTTAACGAACTGAAGAAGAGAGAGTCTCTCTCAGGGTTATTCAATCCCGATTGCAAATTGATAGCCTTCATCATATGATTGTCCAAAAACTCGACACATTGAACTGGGTGACCATGTCCCACACTTGATAATTTGATATAATTTGATCAGATGTTCTGCTGTCAGCAAAGAGCTCAACGTTATGCTTCGAGCTCCAAATTAAAAGAGTGATGTATGAGGCAGATAACATACACTTCTGTAGCAGCAGCTACTGCGTCCTTGACGCTTGGGAAGTTGACAACAGCACACCGAGTGGGTAGAAGAGGTGCAAGTCTGATCGTAGCTGATATAATGACGGTAAGGGAAAAGATGAGAGCAAATCGTTAACATGAAACCGACTTCTGTATCACAGGAAGAAAAGATAGAGCCTCACCTTCAGTGACGATACCCAAAGTCCCCTCTGCACCGATGAACCTGTATAAAATCAATGCAAGTCATGTCGAAAGGAAAATATATAAACATGTATCATCTAAGCAAACTGGTGTCAAAGGACGTGTAAGCGTTCTCACATCTTGGTCAGATCCCAGCCAGCTGAAGACTTTCGCGCTCGCTGACGAGTCTTGATGACCTCGCCCGAAGGCAGAACGACCGTCAGGTTAAGAAACCACTCCGCTTTAGCTGTTCCATATCGGACAGCGTTCGTTCCCGAACACCCACAAGCTGCCATGCCACCGATTGTCGCGCCGGGTCCTGGATCAAGCTGAATTAGGTTTTGACAGAGAAGTGTACGGAATGGCGTTTGAGAACTTGTCAACGCGTTTGGACGGCAAACAGAGTTATGCTTCGTTGTACTCACAGGAAAGAACATCTTGATGCCACGGCTCTTCAGTTCTGCATTGATGGTCTCCCATCCGATGCCTGGCTGAACGACCATATCTCCATCGGCCTCTACAATAGAATACATCTCAGCTCAATCCGTCATGCACTCCATAGATACGACCCATACAATAGTCCGAAGAAGGTTGAGACAAAAGAACGAATAATTTTTGCACTCACCGTGTATTTCAATGATCTTGTCCATCCGATTAAGATCCAGAGAGATACCTCCTTGAGGCTGGTTCAATGAACCGCGACCCATACGCAATCAACGATATGACGACACATATTCATGTTAATACTGTGCTATAATAATGCAGACCAAAGTGACTGAGTGTGTTTGCGTACCGCGCTAAAGTGTCCTTCAAGAGAGGTTCCACCAGAATAGGGTGTAACAGGCCTGTTGAAGACGGATATAACGGGTTTGGTTGGTCAACAGTCTACTATCTTCAGATGTAGCAGGGAGAAATGAGAATGACATACATGTTGTACTTGTTGGCGATCTGTACGACTTTCTGAACTTCTTCCGTCCTAAGAATGAAAAAGATCTCCGATCGCAGGGTTGAGATCAGATGATGTTGGTTAGTATCTATCATTCGGTAGATTCGTGTCTCTTGTATACCGGGTTGGACTCGACGCACGTCAAAGGCCAGACAACAACAGTCGGTCTGTGTTCCTTGTGGAATGACCATTCGCCTTCGTAGGATGAAGGACAGAAACCGGGATCAACAATTATTCTTCACAAGAGACAGTGATGAACAGGACTTACTGACGCCATGCGTCTCCAGATCACCTTTGTCGGTCGAAACATCATCCTCCCTCCCCAGTGATTTGAAATAATCCCTGAGATCACTAATTCCATTCGAGTAGTCCTGCTTTGATCCAAACGGAGGCGGATAGACCTGCTGACTGCTAGAAGCTGAGTCTGAATTAAGAATACTGGGTGCATCCTGGGAAGAAGGAAACAGGTTGAAGGAACTAATTAGAATCCCAGCTCCAAGACCTAGTAGGGCTGAACCTATGACACCCGCTCGAAAATTGACAGAATTGCTGGAACTGGTAGTTGAGGATCCGGAGGAAGAAGTTCCAAGCGAGCGGGACACAGGACTTATTGCTGATGACCTTAGTTGGATCGTGGGAACAGCATGCTTGAAGGTTGCAGTGGACCGAAGTAATTTGCTCATCTTAAAGAAATGGTTTCGATGAATGAATGGGTGGGAAAAGAGACGAGTTGAGAAAGAGAGATGCTAATGGGTCCATCTTATAAGAACAAAACACGTTGACGCACACTCGGAAGAAGAAGTAGAACAACGAGATTAGAAGATCAGAGGTGATAGAAAAAAGAAGAACGATGCCGATGTAGGATACGTATGATGTGACTGATCTACCGATATTAATAGGAAACCAAGAAACGACATCTCTCTCGGAGTTGCCCGAACTTTCTCAACAGAGGCCGTCTGTGTCGTAAGATCCGAGCAGTCTTGCACAAACGTTATCCTCACAAGATTGCGTGTTTTTTTTTTTTTGGTCGATCATGGAAGCCGATATTTGCCCTTTGTTTCCAACAGATAAATATCAAGCAGACTTTCTGGGGCGTTCATTCATATTGATTTATAGAGCGCAAAGGAGGGGACGGCAGGAAAGAAAAAAAAGACTCGTAATCGAGGGGAATGAGGAAGAAGCAAAGAAAGGCGAGAAGTTAAGGATAGGAGAGTCGAGGGGCGACCAAAGCATGTAGAGACAATCCGATGATTTTGTTCTTTTTAAAGATCTCCGTCGTCCTATAAATGGCAAGGGTCGGAAGAGAAGATTGTCAGTTTGTTTGCCAAATAAAAGCTCATAGACGTGAATGAGCTCAATTGACTTACCTCGTCGGGAAGAGGGGCGTTGATAGCGGCCTGGGCATCGGCATCGAGCTGGGCTCGGTCCTGCTCGGAAAGAACGACCTCGGGAGGAGCCAAGGCAGGGGCAGCGACGAACTCAAGAGCAGGGTTTCTGAGAGAATCATAAAAGAAAATTGATATTAGTGGTTGCAAAGGATTGAAAACTCCCCGACTTTTAGATAAGTACATACCCGACGAGCTTTCGAGCCAACCAGAGGAAGGGCTTCTCGAAGTTGTAGTTGGACTTAGCAGAGATCTCGAAGTACTGGAGGTTCTTCTTTCGGTGGAAAGTGACGGCTCCGGTCTTGACCTTTCGCTCCTGTTTGGTCGTCAGCAAGGACGGAAGGAACACCGACGTACAACACGTCAGAGCATGATCTAAACAGCATACACCCATGATGTATGGGCGAGCAGACGGACGGACGGACGAGCGCTCTAGCTCTAGACTACTCATCACAAGGAACTCTACGTACCTTGACATCGACCTTGTTTCCGCAAAGAACCATGGGGATGTTCTCACAAACTCGCTCAAGATCTCGGTGCCAGTTGGCAACGTTCTTGTAGGTGATACGCGAGGTCACATCGAACATGAGGATACCGCACTGTCCCTGAATGTAGTATCCATCTCGGAGACCACCAAACTTCTCCTGCCCAGCGGTATCCCAAACGTTGAAGCAGATGGTACCGAAGTTGGTAGAGAACTGAAGAGGGTGGACTTCGACACCGAGGGTGGCTGAAAGAGATGGTTAGGGGAGAGCAAGAGTTAGTGTGAAATGACTAGCTGGCTAGCAGGATGAGGAGGAAAGACCAGACTGGAGAGAAGCTTACCGATGTACTTTGTTTTGCATTTACATTTTTCCATACATGCACGTTAGCAAATCGCTGAATGATTAATCATGTAACAAAAATGGACCAACCTTCTTCTCGAACTCTAAGAGTGGAGAACGAGCAAGAAAGGAAAAAGAATGGCAGAATGAACAGGAACAGGAAAGTTCATCAGCTTGATAGCTCGAACGCTCACACTCCACTCTCTAAATCTGACTGTTGACGTGGCTTAAAGTACATCGCACGTACCTCCGGTCAAATGTCGCTTGACGAAAGTAGTCTTTCCGGTTCCTCCGTCACCGACGAGGACTAACTTGAAGGAAGGGATGGTGGACTATCGAACGTTTTGACCGGTGACCAAGAGAAACCGAAGTCAAAGTGGCGATGGAAGCGGAGAGACGTAGACAGAAACGAGAGCAAAAAGAAAAAGAAAAAAAAAAAAGCACAGAAACACAAGACACATAAAGCCAAAACCCAGTCGAATGACATCAAACCAACATTCAAAGAAAACCCCAAAACAGATGAGCTTCGATCAAAGACGAGAGCAGCATTGGGACTGCTATGAGCAAGAGTAAGAACATCCTTACGTCGGACATTGTCTTGAACGATTGTTTTATGAACGATGAGCAGAAAAAGAGAAAAAAAAAAAAAGGAGGAAGAAAGAACAATGAGAAAAATTGGGTGGCAGGCGAGGCCCTCTGGCATGGGTAATGGTTACGGGTAACCATTGATTATGTAATCAGTTCTTTGGTGGAGATCACTAGATTGATGGGTCATGATGCTTCCAAGTGATGACTAAGCGTGTAACCATATGAGGTCAACCCTCGGTCATCTTACAGCTACATCACACAGACTGTACTCTGCCCAAACCTCAACCTCGACCTTGGTACACACATACTCATATTCAACTCCATTTGATCTTTTTCTTGAGAGCACACATACATAGTATCTATAGAGAACTACTCTATAGTCTATTTTTCTGAAGGCTTCGACTTCTCCTCCTTGTTCGGACTCATTTCCGTCCGATCTACTCGGTCAGAAAGAGAGGTTTTATACGTGCAGCTCCGTTTTCTATCAGTTCGCCTCTATCATTCCAGGGTCAGTCTCCATCGAATCAGTCTGTTCAAGTGTAGCTATTTCAGTTTTCATGAATGTTTCGTTTTCTCAGTTAATACCAGTCATATAAAAGAAGTGTCCAAGTGTCCTAGGTGATGGTCTTAAACGAGAGCCCAGTAACTGATGGAGTAGCGGATCCTAGCATCCTTCAACCGTCAAGCTCAACCCTCGCTTCTGGAGTTCAGACCTCGTCTCAGCCCTCGCTAACTCAGCACCAGCAGCACCAGCAGCAGTCGAATCTTTTCTATTCTCAAAAAATATCCTCTCTCCAATCAAATGCATCACATTCCTCGTATCTTCCATCAACTGATGCTTCATCATTTCTGTCAAATATATCAACCTTGCCGGCAGATGGTCCGTCGAATCCTATTAGTACACCACCCTTATCACCGGCATGGACAGATGAAGGGAACATAGAGGGAGCTCAGCATATAGAAAACATGAGCACCAGCAAGAGAACGAGTGGACAGTTTGAGGAGGAGCCGCCTAGCTATGAGCCTTCTTGGTCAGCTTCGGTTCAAAACCCGGATATTGCCAAACCGGGTTGGGATGTAAACTCAATATATCGGTTAGTCTCCAAGACGTAACAAAATATATGATCAGTAGATCGATCTTTCAGTCCCTGATAATTAATCCTTACCGCCTTCTTAATCTTCTTTTTTTCTTCGTACATCTAGCTCTCCTGAACCTGTTCTATCTCTGACACCTCCGCCCGAGGTGACCACGTCCGTCAAGGAGATAACTGCTGTAGATTCTTGGACACCAGCCGACACAGATTCCATAAACCAAGTCGATCAATGGGAGACCTCTACTGGGTATCCACAGATAGGACCTGGTGTTCTTCCTTCAGTTCTTCTCGAAACCCCTGTCTGGCCTTGTAAGAGTACAGCCTGGGAGGTTGATATTTTGAAACTGCCAGAACCGACCTTGCTGCCAGCATCTTCTCCCATTAAACACACAGGAGCTACGCCTTCGTCTCCGTCTAGATCCACGACCGAGCCTCAGCCTTCTGAACTAGCTACATCCATTGCACCTGCGCCTACAACAGGCGTATCCAGACCACCCCAACCTGCGTCTCCCTCGCCCTCAATCTCCTTGGCCTCAGATGTCACCCCACCATCGATAGATGAAGTCCGTCAATCGATCCCTTGGTTCTCTCCGGGCTCTGGAACAGCCGTGTTTGATACAGACACGTTCGAATGGTGGCTCTTCCCATCCGGAGAGGGGATTCCCCCTCTTGATTTGTTGACTTCTAGAGGAGCAGGTCAAGTGACGAAACTACTCCAGACCCTAGAAAGCTCCCGGACTGGTTCGATTCCCGAACGAGTACTAGACTCTAATGGATGGGACACTGGTTTAGATCTCGCTAGGCACTATCATTGCGTTTCCGGAGTTGTTCAGGCAGATATTAGCGATCGCCTGGCACCCTCGAGATCGATGGTCAGCTTGCTGGAAGCTTCGCAACAGATTCCATCGGAGAGGATAGATGATGTAGATATGGTGTTGGATGCAGAGCTGCTGCCTCCGGGCGCAAATCCGACTTCTGAGGAGAAGACCAATCAACTCCTTCAAGCGACCGAGACTGATATAGGGATGACATCAGCAGAAACTCTAGGAGATCTATATGTATCAGCGAACGATGCGAGCTGGGTCGTCATACCAAAGACCTCTTTTCCTGGTGTGATGGATCACAAGCTTGTTCATGATTTCACAATCTCTAGAAATGTTGATCCGCTTCCTGGCACTAATGGAGCAGACGCTGCCTGGACTGTCCTTCTCACGTGAGTATTTCTCCAATTCACTTGTCTCTTGTGGAAATGTGTCGACGTGCCCTTTTCTACTCCGATCGTCTCACTATCTGGCTTTTTCCTAACAACACCTCCGTTTTGTGTCTAAATTGCTTAAGAATGATATCCAATGC
Source organism: Phaffia australis (assembly GCA_014825575.1). Taxonomy (NCBI): domain Eukaryota; kingdom Fungi; phylum Basidiomycota; class Tremellomycetes; order Cystofilobasidiales; family Mrakiaceae; genus Phaffia; species Phaffia australis. Next base: position 35,143 of record MVAH01000134.1, read on the forward strand.
CGTGTTCGGGAACAATCTTCGAGCGGTTAGATCGATGAACCCGAATTTCAGTCGCAAGGTAGGCTGGGATCAAAAAAGGTCAGTCCTTGCATTCGCCACGCGCATCGTAAGAACAACCTTTGTTGACTTATAGTTCCGGTCATGTATCTGTGAACGCTAGTCAAGATATTTGTAAACAACTCGGATTTATCATCACTAAGGATCCAGAAGGTACCGATGAATCCTGCGTGTTGATCTCACCCCCGATGGATCTGGAGAAATGGTTAAATGTCAGACAGAAAATGATGAGAGCCTGGGTTGAGATCAACGCTTATCTCGAGCATTACCGGTTGTTTAAAAGTATCTATTCTCTTTTTTCCTACATTCACCTAGTCATCATATGCTCTGTGCGCCTATTGATCATAAACTGATCTTGCTACTTGTCCTCTGATATCAATCGCTCGACACCCGTCCTGTTCGTCTTGATCCATCTACTTATCAGATTTACATGCAACAAATTCGAGTTTGAAGCATTCTGGACAAGTTAGACTCAGAAACCCGTTAGATGGGGTATTCGCCGCGAACATTGGTGCTCTCAAGTCCCACAGTGAGTGGTCCCTTTGTTCATCTCACTGTTTCTTTGCCAATAGACCGGATTTGATTCATTTTGCCTGATGATACATAGTTCCGAGAAACCGAATCGTTAAACCCTACTCTCAGGAGTACAATGCCGCTCTCACAACGCTGGGTGTCAATACTGAGTTTGCTCTTCCATCAGCTTATCTAGTGTTTGCTTACACAGCTCAGACACGTTACGACTCTGCCCGCACGTAAGCCTCGTCATTTTGTTATCGCGTCTTGATTATGTTTGTGTGGAAGAGAACATTGACTGTTCATATGTATTCCTTCGTACACTTATAGACCCCTCTATTTGGACGCTCTCGGGAGTGTCGTGGATGAATTTTCGGGTACTGGAAAGGACGATCTGCAGTTCCTTCAAGTGACCGAACGCTCGAAAGGATACAACACTCAAAGTGAAATAAACGCCGCTTACGAATCCATCCCTGGTCTTACGATGCAAGATGCCGATATGATCTGTGTAGAGCAAGCAGAATTCCCACCATCCTATATCACTGACAAGTTCTTCGAGGCACTCAAAAGTATCAAAGACCAATATCCTTCTGGAGGAGACGATCTAACGAGAGCTAGAACTCAGCTCATAGAATCCATGCAGATCATTGCAGAGAGCAGGAAATATCAACCAGAGGCTCAGGGGGTGTTGATCAACGCAATCTTACAGGCAAAAAAGGAGCCGATGGATCCGAAAGCGGCATACGCGTTGTTTGGGGCAGAAGAATCCATCGACGAGGAGCTATTGACGTCGTGGGTATCATTTCTGTAGCTTGTGGCGGGTAAGAATTTGATTCGTATACTGACTTGAGCTTGACGGCTATATACATACAGGTTGTACGATATCCGCGTATGTTCAGCATTGTATCCTTGGTTGACATGATCACACTACGTGATATTGACTGCATCCTGATGTTTGATCTTATCTCCTGACTGCAGGTTATCGACGCGCCCGGGCAAGAGGACAACTTCAAAGAAGCCTTGCGGGCAATCGCTGATGCTCGAGGAAGCGCAACATTGAGGAAATATGTTGACACAGGAATAAGAGGTTTGTTGGCGCGTTGTGTACTAATTGATCTTGACGTAATACAAGGTCACTGACTCGTTCAGTTTTCTCTCTTTTTTCGATCAGTCGAGTCCGGACCAGATATTCAACCTGTCTCCAGTAGTCAGCCTGTCGGTTTGATCAATGTCGGAAACACCTGTGAGCCTTCTAATCAACTTTTCTCCTCATGAGTCTACGCGTTCCCACCTTCTCATCTATTGGTTGACTCGGGTCTCGATAGGTTACCTCAACTCGCTGCTTCAGGTACGATGTTTAGCCGCAAACACTTGATGAAACAAACACAAATTGATACATTATCTGCTTCTTTTCCTTCATCTAGTATCTATACACGATTGCTCAACTTCGAGATACAGTTACCAACTTTCAGCTCTATCAGGAGGATCTTCAAATCATTGAAAAACTTAATGAAAAACGGGTAGGAGGAAGAGCAGTGACATCCAAAGAGGTCGAACGGTCTATCCGTTGTAAGTTCTTTGTTATACCCCCACAGCATACTGCGGTTGCTAAACATATCATTATCTTACCTACCTAGTCACCGAAGCATTATCTGGCCTATTCTTGAACCTGGAGCTCAGTGAAGTTCCTTCGATTGCTCCGGAATTAGAATTGGCGTATCTTGCGCTAGTTACCTCCAAGGACGAGGAAGATGACAGCCCACCTCTCCCTTCTGTAACTATCCGAGACGGGTCTTCAGATACCGAACAAACTTTGGTAGAAGAAGGTTCTGCTTCTGTGTCGACCAATCAAGTTGTTTCATCAGCTCCTCAACCTCCAAGTCGAATGTCGTCAACCCTATCTGTATTGGGTAAGCGGTCAAGCGAAGATCGAGAGGAGCCTAGTATAATGGATGTGGACGACCGATCGGTGGTTTCGGCACAACCTGCTTTGTTGGAAGATGCTGCAATGTCTGATGGACCTTCGGACGTATCGACCGAGGTTTCGACTGATCCACCGTCACCTCGTCTGATCCATTCTTCTCTTTCTAATGATGCTGCACCCCGAAAGACGCTTAGAAGAGGGTCAACGGTGTTGTCAGGAGCTGATCGAGAGATGACCGTCGAGCCTGAAGTTGAAGCACATCGTCATACTCCTGTGGAGGACCAGAGGGTTGAAGATGAATCGCAAGCGGCTTCGTTTCCTTCTAAGCCGCCTCCTATACCTCCTAGAAACAAACTAGTAGTACCCAAAGATACAGGAAACGGTGCTATGATGTTTGGTAAGCGGACTTATTTGAATACGTCTCGGTCTGTGCTGTCTCGACGTCGCGGGGATTGAATACCATTGATTCTTCGACTGCTTTGTTATGTCAAGGAAAACAACACGATGTATCTGAGTGTCTTGACAACTGTTTATTCCAGATCGAGGCTGCGTTGAATCCTGAGAAACTCGAGCGTGGAAACGACCTAGGATCGAACATCATCAAGCAGTAAGTCGATCGTTTTTCTTCTTTCGTTCTGTCGATTTAAAAGATGTGTTTTGATTTATTTGAATTTCTGCAGACTGTTTTACGGAAAATCCCGTCAAAAGCTTATTGTTGAGGGGGATACTGAATCAGATCATAGCCGAGATAAAGAGCTCGTGTTCAACCATATCCTTTTGAACGTAGGCGAGACCGGAACCTCAAAGAACCTGCATGATGCTCTGACAGATTACTACGCTCCTGATTCGACGGATTTTGCGGGCAAGACGGCAACCTTGGTGGAGGTTCCAGTAGAACTGCCTCGAATGCTGCATATCCAGCTTCAGGTTCGTACAGATTTGACTACTCGCAACTTGGCTCACAAAACGCTTATCGCTTTCTTTCTCTTCATATAATAGAGAGCGCAATTTGATCGAGAGACTGCTCGAGCATACAAGAGTAATGCTTTTGTCGAGTTTCCGGAGACGCTGTTCTTTGATAGGTATCTTGAAGGTGCCAATCCGCCGATGACGGAAGCCTCTAAGGCACTCTCGGCAGAGATCCGCCAATTACGTGACGGTCTACAGGCTATTCAACCCCCTCGGGTAAGTGCCTCTTTCTACACGTTCAAGAGATTCATTAATTAGAATTCTCATGATAAACTTCTTACGTACTAGCAGCAGACCTCATACAAAGAGAGCATATCCCACCTACTCGACGACGTTTTTACCTCTTCCGATTGGCTCTCATCCTCTCACATCGATGCCGGGCTAAAAGCTGATTTGGCCGCGAAGAAAACCGAAATCGAGCAGAAAATTCAGTCGAGTCAAGAGAAGATCCGTGAGCTCAAGGAAGACATTGAAGCGATGTGGGCGGAAGAGAAGAACCAAGAGTATGAATTAACGAGTGTGTTTATGCATCGAGGTCTGTTTCCTTCTCCCATCTTAGTCATACATGGCAGTATGTGTACACTGACGATGTTACTATTGTGATTCTTGACCCACGGCTCCAGGTGAAGCCGGGTTTGGCCACTGTAAGTTCCTTTCTCTCTGTTTTCGAGGGGACACAAGAACTGCGGCCTGATCCGTATGTTTATGGGCGCGTTCGCAGACTTCCTATATCAGCGAAACCTTCCGGAAAACCCAGAGGAATGGTTCAAGTACAACGATCAGACAGTGACCAAAGTCAGGAGGGATGAGGTTTTGGCGGACACGAGTGGGACGAACGCGAACCCTTATCTGCTGGTGTATGCAAAGAAGGGAGAGAGACTCGTCAAGACGGTTCACCGGACACTGATCAATTGATTTGGCTGCCATTGGTCATTTATTAGGGGAGGTTGGAGTGAGGACGAAGGGAGATAGCGTTGTTGTTGTTTCAACCAATTTCATCTCTGTTTATGTCCATATATTGTTCAAAAAGAGCACTCAGTCATCCTCAATATATTGTTTCCAGTAGTTTATTCTCCTTGTTGCCTTTTGATACCTCGTGCACGATACTCGACCCTAGGTTGCCGAACATTATACAGAAACGGTTCCAGTTCTTCCGCAGTTTTTTTTTTGTTTTCTTTGCTAGAAACACCTGTTTCGATATAGGGTACTCTTATTTGATTATCTATCGAGGACTTGCAGTTGATACGGAACCGGTTGACTTTTTCTTTCCCTGGACCAGGCCAGGTTATGATACAGTCTTCATTTGAATCTTTGTGGGTTTTGTAAGGCAAGGAGAAGGAATGGAGGAGAAATGGAGAAGAAAGAAGAGTAAAGCAAAGAAGAAAAGAGTGATCACCTTCACGTCCCAACTGAACGCATATCCATTGCTTCTCGACCCTTTCAAGTTTAACGTTCTTTTCCATAAGCTTAAGGTAGGATTGGGGAAGGAGGGAGTTGTTTACATAGCAGGTTGGGGGACCATTCCCATCTCCTCGGGGGTGAGAGTGGTGGTCTCGAGCATGACACCGAAACCGCACTTGGCAGCACCGGCCTGTCAAAAGAAAAGAGGCAAGAGAAAGGCACTCAGTATGCGCGAAAGCCAGTAGAAAGCTTGAAAGATGGGGAAAGAAAGAAGAAGAAGAAAAGCGAACCTTCATGTGATCGATCTCTCCAGACACCAAGAAGGAGAACGTAGGTGCGAATCGCTGTTCGAGCAGCATCGAAGTCTTTCCGGTCGAGTCCAACTGGGCTCGGAAGGTAGCCATCCTGAAATCATACTTGGCACCAACAGTGGCGGTGGCCTCCCTTCGGCCACCAGCCATGACGACGTTCAAATCGGCACCGACATCAACCTTATCGGAGAGTCGGTGGTGGTAGGTTGCGCTGACGATACCAGCCATCTGAGCCTGCACAGTAGCAGTCCACTCGTGGAAAGCAGGAGTACCCATAGGTGCCATCGGCGTAGGGGTAGGGTTTCCGGGGGTCAACACTGATGTCCACTTGGCGAGGAGCGAGGTGACAGACTGTGAGATCTCCGGGGTGGGCTTTTGGAGGATGGTCTCGAATCCGAGGGACAATCGAGGGGTCACAGCTCCGAGGAGGGAGGTGATGTAGATACCGGTTCCGTCGGTCAACGAGGGGTTGATCGCTTTAAGGGTCAAGGTCTCACCAGGAAGAGAAAACTCCTGCTCGAGCTGGACCATCGAGTGACCAGGGATGGGGGAGAGCTAGTGAGGGGAAAGAGAGAGGAGGGTGGAAATGATTAGGAGGAGGCCAGACAAGGAGGGAAGACCGTGGTTAGAAGAAGAGAACACCAACCTGAGCCTGCATCTTGGTGACACTCCAATCGTTCCAGGGCTTATTGATTCGAGCAGATGAGTTGAATTCGTGGTCGATGCTTCCCTGCAAAAAGAGCTGTTTGAGAGGAAAGAAAAGAGAAAGGGTTTTTTGTGTTTTAGACGAAGCTCTGAGAAAGTCTCTGATGCCGGAGATTGTTCTTTCCTAGCCTCGATTCCTTCCTCGCCAAGAAGATGAGAGTGTACGAAACAGAGGAAGAAGCAATAGGGAAGAACGAACATCCTTCTTAGCAAAGACAGCACCAAAGTTGTAGCTCGGAGGCTCGGCCGCCTTGGCCAAGGAGAACGAGTGCTGGACCTGGAAAGCAGGGTCCATCGAGACACTCTTGCTGAGATCAGCCTTGACTCCATCAAAGGTGAAGTTGGTCAAGTGTGTCACTACATGATAATGAAGAGAAAAGAAGAAGAAGAAGAAGAAGAAAAAAAGAGATAACGCAAGATCAGTGACATGAACCCGATCTTGATCTGAATGATTTATCTGTCGTTCTTGCTTTTAGATTCGTATCAAAGAAAACTTGAACGGCAGAGAATTGTTTCCGAGCTTTGATCGTTAGCAAGCCGTTCCGATGTATCCGATGTATCCGATCATTCTCCCAGCTCTATCCACGTAACCTGACTTTTTCCAATGATCGACCACATATGCCAGTACACACACGCCCAAACGTTTCTAACAGTTCGATTGTTCGTTTGCCACCTACCGCCTCGATGCAAGTGTCTTTTGCTATGGAAAAGGAGAAAGGAGGAAGGAGAAAAGAAAGAAAAGAAAAGGAAAGGAAAGGCGAAGCTCACTCTTGACATCCTTGCCCAAAGACTCGACGTTTCCAGGGTTGGAAACCGTTCCGAACAAATCGTTTCGCAAGTTGTGCAGCTTGCCATACTGCCCGAGGATCGGGTCGGCGAACCCGGAAAGGAGCGCGGTGACTCCAGAAAGGTAGGATGCCTGGGGAACGACGATTTTCTCGGCTACAGGAGTCGTGGGCTGAAGAGGGACGGACATCTTTGGAGGACAAGAAACGGGATGGGATGTAGAAGGAAGAGAGAGCAAAAGAAGTTGGACGTTTGATGGGACGAGCTTTGTCGGTGTAACCAGAGTGTGACCGAGGCGTAACGATGGTATGGTTTTGAGTGCACGTGATTACAAAGGTATTCATTGATTGTGGCGTTTGACACGTGACAATTTTGTATAACACCGCCTTCGACAAACTCCTCACCTCCTCCCACGTCATACTTATTCTTGGTTTACCTGCCGCTAGAGAACTAACACAAGGAAACCATGGTCTCTTGTCTTTCCCAAGCAACGTCTACTTCTCACACTGATCCTTTGCTCAACGTTTGAGCTCGTTCTGATACCTCTCGACCGAAAGCCGAACAATATCTGGCCAGTGAAAGGCAAAAGAAGAAAGTAGCTGTGTGTATCCATTCAGAAATGCCTTTTGAGAAATCACCTGCCTCGACTGCGAGCTCTACCCTCAGCCATCCAATCCTTCATCCGGCTAAAACTACCGGCGGACATGAAATCAAACCTCGACGGAGAGGAAACCAACTGAATCCTACCCACTTGGAATGGGAAATCGAACATCCAAACTCACACTCAGGCTCAAGGACAAAGATCAGATATAACAGCCGAGACGCCCGAAAAGGTCTGTCTTCCCATTTACATCCATTGTCTTTTTCTTCGTTGAACCCGTAAAGCTCACGGGTTTGGTCACATATTTCTGTTGATCTAGGACGATTTCCTTTACGGCCTCATCATCATGCCGACATGGTCGAATCTCATCCGAGTGCCACAATGTCCATCAGAGTAGCATACCACGGCGAGCGGGATAAACTCAAACCCCATTTGAAGCTCGACATCACGTAGGTTTCTCCCTATGAGATCTTTACTACATCGTATGTCTTGTCTCAACAAACTGCCTAACTGACCATATCATGGTGGTACAGCTTCTGGGTGGCCGTTGCCTTCTGGTGGGGATCGGCGGTCTGGGTTTCCAACGGGTTTTGTGTCTGGTTGCCAGTCGTCAGACCTTCAACAGAATCCGACGCTATAGCTTCAACGGCTAGTGCTTTGGCTTTCATCGGAGGATCCATCTTCTTGGTTGGCGCCTATCTGGGGCTGCTGGAAGCTGGCAATAGGGGCAAGGAAAACGATTGTCTGTCCTCTTCTATCTTACATACGGCGCGTGACAGAAGAAGGTACCTCTCCTAGGTGGTTCTTTGAGCTGACAGATCATCTATGTCAACTTTCTTTTAATCTTTCTTGATTGGATCATCCTAGTTGGATCTTCTCTTGAAGCTCTCATCTGGGGAGGGAAATCATCCGCCCAGTCGATTTCATCTTCATCGGATAGCTTTCCCAAGTCGCCAGCAAACCGTCAACCCTCCGAGTTCTCTTGGATGTAAGCTCCACACTTCTCCTTCCATCCTTTCTCTCCGTTGTCTCGTTCTTTAAAACCCAATTCTACCTTCTTCATCTACTTTCAAAGGCCGAAACCTCGATGGAGAGAGATGGGATATCTCGCAGCTGCTGTCCAAATGTTCGCTGCCTCGATCTTTTGGGTATCAACTCTAACCGGTTTACCAGGCGTAATCCCGGGGCTAGCCGACGGGACTGGTTCGCGTGCGATAATCGACGTCTTCTTTTGGTCTCGTAGGTCATTTATCTTGTTCTTTACGTCAAGTGCATCTTCATATCCAAACACTCGGCTTACTGGTTGTTTTTTTTCTTTTCTTTCATCGACTCATCTGGCTGGCTCTCCTCTCGCTCAGCCCAAGTCATAGGGGGGATAGGTTTCATCATCTCCTCTCTCATCCTGACCATCGAGGTTCAGCCAAGATGGTATCATCTGAAGCCGTTAACGATCGGCTGGCAGATCGGTGTATGGAACCTCATAGGCTCCATCGGCTTCTGTTTATGTGGAGCACTTGGATATTCGGTCGATAGTAGGGCAGTTTGGCAGTCTGATATGAGCACTTATTGGGGTTTGTTTTCTTCCGTGTTTTTCTTCCTCCTCGTTCCTTCAACCCCGCAGTGTACTAAAGAAAGTTGCTTTATTTCCTTCCCCCTCTGTTTCTCCGGCTCTTGCAGGAAGTTGGGCTTTCTTGATCGGATCTACGTTCCAGATCTATGAAGCTGTGTGGAGGATGCCAGATCCTTCGGATGGATGAGTCTTCCTGTGTGCTATGACATGTACACCCGGAATGTGCCTGTTCTTCTTCTCGCGTTGTTGTCGATACTAGCCTTCAACTTGAGCACAAGTCAGGACAACATGAACACAGCGACAAACGAGAGAAATCACAAAGCAACTAGGATGGCGCAAAGTCGGGATAGGGTGTAATTATGACAGAAGAGACAGGTAGAGGCTAGAAAACTGGATAGCTGGAGACAGAAAAATCGTTAAAGCTACAATCAAGAGGGTCATGACGAAATTAGATTATAGATGTTTAGACAGAAACCAAGATTGAAAGGAAAGGACCAAAGTAGAATGAGATGGAGAACGCCACGTTTGAACATTATCGCGTATGAACGAACAAAAACGTACACAGAGACAAAACAACTAAGAAAAGAAGAAAAATAAGTGGTGTACGAGATAATGATCCAAGCAAGGAACGAAAAGTCCAGGAACGCAAGAACGGACAACGGAGTGTCCGAATGGTGAAGACTCAGTGATAAGCGAATAAATAGTATATGTGTTTAGGTGAGCTCAACGACAACCAAGCTTCGTCATTCGCCTCGCCGACGTTTCAAACTGACGGGCGCGGTATCTGGGGTGCCTCCAATACAGATTGCACGCTGTCGATGACGAACCAAAGCGTCGCCTCGGGAAAATCCTTTCCCGCTGAAAATTACGGATTAAGAGATGACATAGAAGCATGAGTGGTTTGTAACTCTAAAAACTACAGCAAAACCGAAGAAGGATGCTTCCAAACATACCAAGGACAAGAGAATGGTTTGGTATCACTATGTATTCGCTCATGTCGACGAAGGTCGTGTTGACGCACGAACGAAGCTCGGCTGTGATGTTGGGAGTGGATTACTCAGATCAGCCAACGGTTTGACAGTCACAGAAACAGTGAGATCTGAAAACTGACCACCCAGGAGCTTCGCAAGCGAACGGTTTGTCTTCAAGATGCATTTGAATATGATGGATAATAGCGCTTTTCTGGGAATCGTCGTAAAAACATATGATACACATCAGTCTGAAGAAGCTCACGCCATCCCCTGGACCGAAAATTCGACAGACTCACTCTAGGAAATACTCTATCACACTCGGCAACCAAGCACCGGTACCTCATCTCCTCCTTCCCCCTCATCTTGGCTTTTCTGTCCAACCCGTCATCCGGACCTTCCGGTTCTGGGCTCATCGATGAAACAACCCTGGATCTATCAGAGGGATGGATGGGCTCGTAAAGTGAGGTGATGATTGCCTGAGTAATCTCCAAAGACGGTTTTTCCTCTGCCATGTGTTTCTCCAACACGGATTTCTTTCCTTTTGTCATTGGTAGCCGCTTGCTGGAATGAACGGATTGAGGAGATGACCGGTCGGTGGGAACAAAGACTGAGCTGGGAGAACTAGGTCTGTAGTCAGGTGACTGATCAGCCGGGTACGACCCGATAGAAGTCGACCGAGGCTGAATATGTGATTGAGAGGACGTCGGGGGGCCTCCCAGTTTGGATCTGAAAAGTGGCCGGGAGGAATCGCTAGGGGGAACAGCCCCGAACGCGGACAGACTGGAGAGAGACTGAGCTCGCTGATGAGATTTTGCAGGCGACTTTGTAACCTTTGGTTTTGGTCCAGGCTTGAGCTTCCTTCCTATCATTGCAAGCAAACTGCCTTTTGAAGAGAGAGGTGTTTTATTTCCCTTAGGGGTTCCAGGGTCACTAGGAATGATGTTAGCTGGGACAGTAGGCTCTTTCTTTACTTTGGTCCGCGAAGAGGGAGGAAGTGAAGTCGTTGGCATCGATTGTCGCCTTGTTGGCGGTTTAAGCGCCTTCTTAGACTTGGGGGTATCATCTAGAGAGTGAGATATGGTCAGTCCAGAGGGCATACTTGTAGGTGGTGTTACCGCCAACGAGGGTTGCTGATCGTCACAGCTGTAAGCATCAAGAGGGATTGCTGGTTCAGAAAAGTGGAATGACAACTGGGCAGACCGTTGCTGTTGATGCTGATATTGTGGTTGTTGTTCTGTAGGCGGATCCAGAGAGAACGAATACTGGAAGTCGGGAGATTCAAAATTGTCATGAAAGAGAGACGCTGGAGGCTGCTGTCGTTGCGGGTAGACACGAAGAGGAGAAGAAGGTCGGGAAGAAGATCCAGAATAAGAAACTAAATGGACTTGGTTCACCAAGTCGTTCAGCGCGTAATCGTCTCTCTCTTCCTGCTCACCAACAACAGGAAGAACTCGCTCAAACTCGACCTTCGCAGGCGATGTAGGCTCATCCGAAACTTGAGGTTGGGAGTATGGAGTTGAGTAGTCAGAGTCTGTGGACATAATCCGCCTGTGAGTCTTGAAATCAGCCGCAGGAGGAAGAGGTACCGGGTATGTTTCGACAGGTGGAGAAGTTGGATATAGAGGTTGAAGGACCAAGCTTGTGGATAAAGAATAGTTATCCATCATGGCAGGATCATACGGTTGAGAAGGTCTAAACTGATAGTGAGGTTGATATGAGTACGAAGATGGAGTGGGAGATATCAACGGGGCCGACTGCTGAGCGGTAGAGGTCATCTGGTCGAGCGCGAAGAGTTGAGTGAAAGAACCTGGAGTACCAGGCTGCGATCGGGACGGCTGAGAGAAGTCGGGCGAGAGATCGGAATGAGATTCTAACGAGGGTGTACCCTCTGTGCCAGATAGGATCCCGTGGGCCACATATGGATGTCCGAGCTTGACCTCGTTGAAGGGAACGGACGGATTGGATTTGACTAGCTGGGCGGGTATATCCATCGGTCGACCCTCGGCCGGTCCGTAAGCCAGAAAATTATCGAGAGCATCATCCCAGCCAGGATGATGAGCGATCGGGGATGGGCAATCTGTGGCCTGATACGGTAGCGGACGAGGAGGAGGAGAGAGCGGAGGAAGGTTGTGTTGGGATAAGGTGGGTGCCATATATGACACGGGCGTAGCAGGAGGGTGAACATTTGAATAGTAGGACTCGGAAGTAGACTTCCGGTGACCAGAAACACGAGGCTGAGCTTGAGTGTGCGAGAATGGTCTCTGCTGCCAGGAGTGTATAGATGGCTGGGTGGGAGGAGGAGCTGGTGGCGCTGGTGGCGAAGGTGAAGGTTGTTGTGGATGAGATGGAGAGTGTGGACCCAAGCTGGAAGGATGGGGCCTGAGATGAGAAGGAGGTGCACTGAGCATCTGGGGATCGATACTCTGAAAACCTTCTCTAATGACCGCGTTCCTTCCTCTTCCTCTTTCTTTTCGGATGCTCCCATACGGCCACTCGGTCGGCCCTGAACCCCATGTGCCGGAGAGTGTCTCCGTTGAGGAACTCTGTCCAGTTTCTGATGCGTTCGAATATTCCCATCTGCGGCCTTCCTCATGAACCGGTCCCAGTAGGATGTTTGGTACAGGATAATCTGGAGGTGCTTGAAACGTCGACAGGCTCCCCTTGTTTGGAGACTCCAACAACACCCTTGCGACGGATAACGAGTTTGTCGATGTCGTGTTCGTCGTCTGGTTGAATGAGATGGCAGTGTTTGATGTAGAGGGATCTCGAGTGTTGAATGGAGAGGTCAGGTACTCCATCCCTGGTTCGATATGGTCCCTAGACTGAGCGTATAGGTGTTGACTCGACCGACTGGGACCGGCGACCGGATGGCCGTACGGAGGATATCCGTTGTCGTGAGGAGAAAGGGTCTGACGAATCATGTCGGACTGGACAGGATAGGAATCGGAGAAGGCCGTTTGAATGGTTGATATCTTTGATCAGGCCGACGTGTGTATACCTCGTTGGACGTGATCTCGAAGAAGAAGACTTACACTGAGGAATTATCTTTGGGACCTGATGCAAGTGTTTCCAACGCTCAGAGTCGAGCTGGAATGGATCGGCCGGGCCTGTTTGGATTATTTTTTTTTCGCTCGGGCTTTACAACAGAAAGAAGAACAAGGAAGAATGATCGATCGGATTGTCAATGATGAGTTAAAATCAAAGTCCAAAGACAGTGTCTCGAGTGAACGTACCCTTCTTAGAACAATCTAGCCGGCGAACACAAATTATCTGGACGGACGAACGAACGAACGAACGAACGAATAAACCGACAAACGTTGGGAACAAGATTGAAAGGACAGTTGACAGAGCATAAAACAAGCTCCAGGTGCAGTAGCCGATGAGGGTTTGTAGAAAGTCTAGCCGGCCAGGAGGGAACATAGAAAATTGGATCAACGATCTGACGCGATGTACGAAACGCGTCGCGTGGGCGCTTGGACCTCGCTGCGGATTGACTGCGGATGATACTGTAAATTATGTAATCATCGATAGTAACCCTAACCCCTTTGTCCTCCCGATTTTTCTTCATTTCTGTTTCAGTCTAAACATTACTGGATGTATTTGAACGAATCCCTGGTGCTCTTAATCCCACGTCTTCTTGCCCAATTCAACTCGCACTCATACTCTTTCAGTCGTCCATATAGATTGACTCAACCGAAACAGAATGCAAGTCGACCCGAGTCCAAACGTGGCCGCTAATTTGTGGCCACAGATATCATCGAACGCGAGTGTAGACCCCACGTTTCCTTCTGGCGCCGCCTCATCAATGTATCATCCCAGGCCTCAGCTAGCCCATCAATTTTCAAACAAACGGTCCAGACCGGTTTCTCCTCTGTATGAGGCTGAAGAATTTGATTTGAATCAGCCTAGCCCTGTGAGTATCAGTAGAGTGAGCGTACGTAAGGCCGGGTTATCTGTGTTCATCGACTGAGACACTTTTTTCCTCTCCTTTCTGCACGAATCATAGAAACGACCACATGTGCCGATGACGCCCAACTCGGAACGGTCGTTTGTTCAATCTACCTCTTCCCTCCGACTGTCGTCCCCTCAGTTATACTCGGACGATATATCGATTGGACCGGTCGGAGGATACAGCGTCCATGAACGACAGCAGCATATCACATCCTTTGCCCCTGCTATCGGCTCTGGTCTAGCGAATGAGAGTGATTCGTTCATGAGTATGGAACACGACAGCTCAAGCGCAGGCGGGAGTAGAGCAGGCGCTGGAGGCGCAGGCGAAGGCAATAGAATGGACGTTTCCTCAAGCTTAGAATCACACGGCTGGAACACTCATCGAGGAGATTCACTCGTGAGTCCTTTTTCTTTTTCCTTTTCCTTTTCTCTTTCCCTGTGTGCGTAAAAGAAGGAAAGAAGTAGAAGAGAGAGAGAGAGAGAGAGAGAGAGATCTTTGCGTTTCAACAAGCTCAACTGATCTGAGACGAATGCGCATACTGTATGATTCCTGTTCGAACACAAACGAAACCAAAAGCCTCCGTCGTTGTACATGTCTGGCACGCCAGCGTCGACCCCGCACCATTCGCCTCGGTTGTTATCTCGTGTGGCCTTGCCTGGTGGTTTATCAAGCTTCGGTTCTCATTCCTCAGCATCCTACAAGGAAGCTATCGACAGCGCGTTGGTTGACCCTCGGTCGAACCCGCTCGCTCATCTTCCATACCCAACCTCAAGTCTTACGTTCGATCAACCGCCGACGGCAGAGAGAAGACCGTTACAACCACCACCGCCGAGGAGTCCAAATCCCTTCTCAATGGGCCCCAAACCAGATTGTCAGAAATGTGAATCCGGCATGCCCGGGCATTATTCGCATTGGGCGAGATGATAAAAGGGAGAGAAGGCGAAGGCTATCTGTTCAATCTTCTCAACCTCTCTTTCTGTATCACTGCATCTTCGCATCTCTTTCTCATATTCATTTGTCAGCGTTGCCTATCCCATAAGGACTTTGGCCTCTGACTATCATCCTCTTTGTCCTCATTCCAACACACCGTCTTCTCGTTTGGGTAAGACACTCTGCATCTCGGCCTCATCAATTGCCAGTTTTCCCCCAACTGGATGTATCTATCTGTACACCACGTTTCTGCAAGAAAGTACGCTTGGTAACATGCAACTAAGCTAGTTTTGGTTTATATAATGAAAAAAGAAATATACATTTAATAAAGGCCAACATGTTGGCTCTGTTACATAGCAAGGTCAAAGCATGGGATGATACAATTTTAGAAGTAGCATGAGGGAGTTTATAGATACAGGGCTGGCGTCTAGCACCAGGATGCGCAAGTGGGAAGAGAATCTTATGCATGGACTAAAATGAGGAGCAACTGAAACGATAAGTAGAAGGAAGATCTGTTCAGCATTGGACACAATATTCTCAACGTATGAAGAGAAACGAAACAACTCACGTCAATTGGATTCTTACTTAGCCCATTCGCCGAGACAGCCAGAGGCGATTGATGGGTTGTAGTGGGTCTTTGTCACACACTTGTGGATTCCACTGTGTCCAACACTAGCCCGGGCCGATCGGGGGGATGACAGGGTGAACGATCGGCAGACAGGAGCGTTCGCTCCGGCTGTTTGTATTATAAAAAAATAACATAAGAGGTCAGGAAAAGGTAATCTGACTGACTCCAGGCGAGAAATGCGACTCGAGCACATACAAGTACAGGCCGGGACAACATATCGAGTGGAAGTAGAAGCGGCTGTAGAGATAACAGACCGGGTGGTCGACACGACGTTCACAGTAGATCGGATAAGAGCAGCCATATTTGAAAGTGTTTAGAGTGGTTGTTTGTTGTCTTTGTCGTGAAGAAGTGCTTATGTTCTTTCGATTGTGTCTATGTGTGTGTATGTCTACAGAGTGATAGAGCAAGAAAGAGAGAACCCAAAGAGAGAACCCCCAATTTATAAGAATCCTCCACTATCGAAAGGAGAGTCGACGTCGTCAGCGATCGTCCGGACGTGTGTGGCTGTCAGAAGATTTGGGGTCCCCACATGATCTAATCACTTTGCACAGCCAGAATAGCTAGTTTTTGGACCGTTTTTTGGACCTTTTAGGCACCCGGGATAATTTAGCCAGAGCTGATGTCAAGCTCACATTAAATTCAATGATAACGGCCATACTGCTGTCAAACTAATCCTTAGAGACCGGCTCGGTCGTCATCCAACCACCCTGAAATCTGAAGGGAACGACTCGGTTCTCTATTGCCATCCTGTTCCTAATTCCGTCCCTTTTCTGAGGCTTAGGTCGTAAGTTTTCGTCATTTTGTTCTAGACTACAATATGAAGGAAAACTCGGGAAGATTCTTTGCCTCAAACTGCCTTACCGTGTAGCGGCATAGCGTTTAGCGCTAGTTCTTTCTGGGGTAGCAGATCACTCGATAGATGATGGATGATAAGGAAACTATATGGCTTCAGCTAACAGGGAATGACCTCGACCGATGGTAGCCAATACACGGCCCTTCTGGACTTGGGTACCCTCAGACCACACACCACCAAGATATCTAAT
Organism: Phaffia australis; assembly: GCA_014825575.1. Classification (NCBI taxonomy): domain Eukaryota; kingdom Fungi; phylum Basidiomycota; class Tremellomycetes; order Cystofilobasidiales; family Mrakiaceae; genus Phaffia; species Phaffia australis. Next base: position 51,504 of record MVAH01000134.1, read on the forward strand.
TGATGAACAACGTGGTCGAGGCTCTTCGGTTCAAATACAAAGATACGAACGAATGAAGAGTAAAAGCAAAAGCAAGAGTAGAAGCAAAAGCAACAGAAACATGAAGAGACAGAGATGGTAAGGTTTACTGTCCCTAGACTGGTGGTATGTGACCTTCTTTGCACATGTATGATGAGAGCTCGCTTCCTCTCACATCTGTCTAGAGATTGAGATAAAATCAACAAATGAAAGACGTGTAGTGTGTAGTCTTATCAGTAGTCTTTTGAGTCTCAACCCGATCTAATCTACAATCAACCATCCTTCTTCGTACACACACACACACACACACACACACACACACACACACAC
>MVAH01000135.1:0-51750 GCA_014825575.1 Phaffia australis
CACACACACACACACACACACACACACACACACACACACACACACACACACACACACACACACACACACACAAAAACACATATCGCCATCGTACCCACCTCCAACATACTTACACTACTCATGACTACGGGCTCTAGAATTTCGCCTCCGCCATCGGTCTCGGGCGAAACTGTCCAGACCGAACCCACGTTCACCGGCATCTTAGAAACAACTCTCGACGCACTCATCTTATTCGAGGCTGCGAGAAGAGGTGTTGTTCCTAGAGTGTGTCGCAGGCTGGCGGAGGATGAACGGTCTGTCATCAAGAGTGGCTCGATCTTCGTAAGTATCGTCCAGGATATCTAACATATTTTGTTGATGCGTTGTCCTGATTGAATATCTCTTGCTCAACCTACAGATTTTCGAGGAGCAAGAAAGCGGAATCAAACGATGGACGGACGGGCTGATTTGGTCGCCATCTCGGATCTCTGGTTGGTTTCTCCTTCCGCGACTCCTTCCTCATCATCTCTGGTTCAGCACTGATATGATTTGTCATAATCTTGCTGTATGTAGGAAACTATCTAATCTATCGACAAACGGACGTCCGGGAAGCACGCTCATCACGTACTAGGAGTACTTCTGCCGAAGCATCGAGGACAAGAAACACCTCAATCTCAGACTCATTGGATGAAACCCTATGCTCAGCTTCCGCATCTGCCAATCCGGTCCCTCGCCCAAACAGTCGACATTCTCAGATGACCAGGGTCGACAAGGCTAGGAAATCGTCCCCCTCTGGAGGCATCGCTCATACGAAGGACGGCGAGAGTGAAGAAGTCGGGATGTACGCTGACATGTTGGGCGGGATTGAACTTGCCAGAGCAAAGGAAAAGCAGCTCATTGGTAGTCTGAGCAACAGTTATTGTGCCAAGCCCGGAGGTCTGGTCAAAAAGGTCTGTTTTTGTTGCAAACTGTCTCTATTGCCAATTTACTATCGATCTTTAGTTACCAACCTATCAACTTTGTCTCCATCCCCATAGACCATGGCCCTGAACATCGATGGGCGGACACATCATCTCATTTCGTATTATTCCGTTGCTGATGGAATGGCTCGAAGGTTCCGGACTCCATCAAGTGTACCGGAACTCTTGGCTTTAGGACTGAGTCCTGATCTGGTAAGTGGTGTAAATAGCAAACAGTCCTTCAATCAATCGACACAAAAACCTGGCTATTACTGATGATCGTTTCTTTCCTTCTTCCTCTTCTCCGTCTTCCCTCTCTCTCTCACACATACACACACACACACACACATACACAACATAGCTGGCGAAGGAACAGTTGAGGTTTGCTCCTCAAACTGAGCTGGGCCTCGATGGAACCTTGCGTTACGTGTGAGTGCTACAGTCTTATACCATGTGTCGTCAGCTATTGACTCGGTTCTCTCTCCCTCTGTTCTGATAGTGCCGAGGCAGACATGACCTCACCCACATCAGGCCTGTCATTTTCCGCGCCGAGTCATCCATCCAAGACCTCTGCGCCGAACGTCGATGAACAATTCCCGAGGAACAGACAGCATGGTTTCATGCCACTTCCGCCCGTCTCCTACCAATCCTACCCGATTCCAAGACCATCTCAAAGCGCTCAGGAGCCCGACGCTCCAGTTTGGTCGTCATCATCTCCGCCCGACGGCAGCTCGTTCCGTCGAGGGTCCATCTCCAAAATTCTCTCCGAGACCCAACTCGATTCGAACTTGAACCTTAACTTGTATCGATCTCACCGAGATTTCTCAAACGCCTGGCCGGTCAGATCTTTGTCCGGGGACGCGATAACGCCAGCAGGGCACCGGCGGCCCAGTGCTCGGTTGCCAACTAGTCCGGACGGCAACTGGAAACGTCGGTCGAATCAGTCGGCAAAGTTTCACCACCATCCGTACGTGCCTTCATCACCGACTACGCTGGACAATGGTGGTCACTTCAGCTTTGGCTCTAGTCGGTCGAGCCCGGCCATTCATCCAGGGACAAAGAGACGATCTGAATATTTCGAGATGACGGTCGAACCTTCGGTCTTTGCAGGAGGACCTCTCCAAGAACATAACACCATGCTTTCATCCTCGGTACAGAATGAACCAAACTGGACAACAAAGAGAGAGCAAGCGTCTAGAAAAAGGCTGAGCGCATCTCAACCGCAAACTTATCAAGAGTCTGCCTTCCACAATTATCACCTTTCTCACAATCAAGAAGCTTCTACGGTTCCTTCGCCAGCCGTGCTCTCGGAGGCTTATCCACTACCAATCTTGCCCGGGGATACTGATGAATCAGTATTTCTATTTGGACCCCCGTTGTTGACTAATGAGTCGGTCTCCCTCGAGCAGCACCATGATTACCGACATCAGCAAAGCGGTGTCGGACAGATGTTCTCATCCAGAGGGGAGATTGAGTATCGACGGCAGAGCACCTGTCCATCTTTGTCGTCCATATCTGTTGGAACGACGTTACCTTCGGATTCTCCATTCTCTCCAGTCGACCCTCCACTCTTTTACTCAGACCCACCCGCGTTCCACCATCAGCAGAGTCAATCCCATCGGCCGCCGTGGGATCTCTCTGGCGGGCTGACGACCGGGTCGGGCACGGTGCCTTATGTTCTGCCGCCATCGTCAGAGTATTCAACATTGAGCAACCACACGCCCGCATCCTTTTTGGTCGCAGCCCGTCAGCCCGAATTGTCTCATTCATATACCTCTCAGCATTCGAATCCGTTGTTCGATAGTCCGCTACCAATACGAAACGAGATACCATCCATCTCTTCGTACGTATACCCACTGCCGCCATCGTACAACGCTGAACCCCTGCTTCGACCCTACCAGTCATCGATAGGAGTGACTCATCCTCACTCGATGGGTTCACCCATTAAGTCCGATTCAGGTTCGATCACACACTCGTCTTTGCTTCTAGGTCCTGAAACCAGATCAGAATTGGATGACGAGCGGTTCGGTCAGGTTGGGCTCGCAGGCTACGAGCATGTTCAGAAGAACAAGATGAAGACGAGCTTGTCTTCATTCGCACTCGAAGGATCGCAGGGAACCGAGAGAACAATCGAGTCTGGAGTCTGGGCGCAGTAAATCTCGCTTTTCTACTTCTCATCTCTTCTGTCTAGCATATTTCCCCTTTGTCACAACAACCCACAACCCATAATGTGTTATTTATCTTGTCTCATCTCCATATTCTATATCAGTCAATCTGTCTATATTTTCTTGTCCCACAAAACACAATTAACTGGATTCTTGTCTTCACTTTATCCCCCCCCCTCCCCCCCGGGGGGACTCCTATCAATCATTTGGTTATCTTCATCAAGGTTTCTCTCATCCAGACGGAGTTCATTGAACTTGTCGTTTTATCATTCGTCCCCCATACTCTATTTATTCATGTCTACCGTATCTTCCTTTGTCTTTCATATTTATTCCTATCGGTATTCAATAGAGTGTCTGTCTACTTCTCACTTTGGTTCTCTTCCTGTTTTCTCCTTCATTCATTCTTTTTCCATCTACAGAAACAACGATATACGTGTACTTGTTCTTCTTCTTTTCTTATCTATATATAATCTTTCTTCGTTATTTTCCACATAAGGGCTTCGCTCGGAATTGTTTCTTATCATAAGATATGTTTTCGTTCTTTGGTATATATTTGAGAAAACAGAGACTGAGGGAAAGAGAGAAACGTTATAAAGAAGAAACATGCTGATGAGGACGGTATGAAAAGAGAAGAGGAACCAGAGAATAAGAAAAAGAACACAGGGGGAACGATGTAAATCTTACTTGGGCGGAAAAAGGTGGGGGCAAAGACAATGCGTGAACAAGTGAACATATATGGAAGGCCAGTCAAGAACACCCCTTCATGGTCAAACCAGTTGTACAAGTAGTGACGGAAAAGATGGCGAGATAATCACTATGATCACAAAGATCGCAAGGAGAAAGAAAAAGCAGGCGAAGTAGAACTGATATGGTTGGAACATGAACGACAGATTGGAACTTTGACAAAATTTGAGTGCGAACAGAGAAGATGATTGACTGACTAAGACAAGGAAATAAGAACTATTGGGATTGCTATCAGTGCCTGAGATGAAGCAAATGAGAGGAAGAACAAGGAGGACAGAAACACGGAGAGGAGGATGGAATGAACAATGATATAACGCATTAGGAATACAGGTCCGAAAGAGAAACATAACCATGACGATCATGAATACCTTTCCCGACTGAGAGCGACAACTCTTGGCCCCCCGGCGGCTTCCTCATCATCACTATCAATCTCAAACGGACTCTTTGATCGATGTCTAGCGATCGACGATGTCGATCCCCAGGTGTACGACCTGCCAAGGTTCAATGATGTCGATCGTGCAGTTCCTAGTTTGGGCGACGAACTTCCTCTTGCCTTCATCGGCGAGGTAGAGGCTGACGATGAAGATGAGTGCGAGTTAGAATTACTGATGGATCGTTGGTGAAGCTCGGAAGTTGTGAAAGGTACAGGGGAGCGATTGAATGGTCTAGAAGGAAGTGGCGTGGAAGAGGATTGATTGGTTTGAGGACTAGAAAAAGTGGGAGAAATAGTGATTGAATCGATCAGAGATATCGGAGGGGTTTGGTAGCCAGGCGAAGTGATAATAGACAAATCAGAAGATGTCGTTGGTACAGGAGGAAAGTTTGACACAGAAGAAAGATCAGTTGGCGATGAAGACTGAGTGGTGCTTCCTGACTCAGTCGAGAGGCAATTTATTCCCAAGCCGTTCAGGGTTGACTCTACCAAAAAAAAAAGAAAAAGACGAGAAGATATAGCATATGTATCAGAGTTTGACACTTATTATGGCTAGCTCGTCCGGAGGACTACTGTGGAAAGCTCACCGACTTCATTCGTCTCCGAGGCTTGGGGATCGATCAGCTTCTCGGAGCTGAGCAGAAGTGAGGGATCTGCCTCCAATCGCGATCACGGTTTCAGAAGGATGGATATCAGGATCCACCCTCTGCTGTGTCTGAAAGAGACGAGAATATAGACTCACCATCATCGGAGTCCTTGTTATCTATCCTCTCAGGTTCACTCCTTAGCTTTATGTCTTCTTGAGCGACAGTTTCCACTGTTCTATCCGCTTCCGCCTCCGTTTCTTCAGCCTCCTCTGCAGCCAACGCTTGCGATTTCGTGTGAACTGGATCCGACTGTGCCATGTTCAAATCGACAGTCTCCGAGCTGAGGTTATCCCCTTCTGCACTGGACTCAATCTTGGAGAGATTGACTTTCTCTTCAGCCAAGGCTAAGTTCTCGAGGCTAGGCTCATCGACCAGCGTTTCGTCCTCGAAAGCAGATGATACAGTTGTCGTTAGGTCTTCAGTCGTCGTAGTCTCCTTGTTTTTCACTTCAGCTTCATCTTCGAGCATGATCTCTGTTTGAGGGACCGACTCAGTCTGCGTTTTGACTCTCTCTATCTCCGAAACTTCCTCAGCCCATTGTCCGACACGTTCCTCTGGCTGCTCAGTTTCGCTAATCTCGGATAGCTTATTCTCAGAGATATCATGATCATGCGCATGCGCAGACTCTGGAGCTTCAAGTGCAGGAACTTTCTCAGCATCCTCGATCTCAGGCTCCTCTTCCGGTCCCAGGTGAGTTTCATGAACAATCGACTTGAGAGGATCTGGGTTGGAAGTAGTAGGCTGAGCAGCTAATTGGTGTGGAGTTACAGAGATCGAAGGAACACTTTTCGCTCTAACGGGAGAGCCAGTCGAAGTCAGCTCTGGTAATTCATTCAGAATCACGTCGGGTGTGCTGGACGCCTTTGGGGTACTTGGTTGATCAGGACTCTCCGAGAAGAGGGGATGTTCGCCAACTCGTTCTACTGGTGATACGGGGAACATAGCATCTCGATTGTTGACATCTTCGTCATCTCCTACCATGGAAGGCGCAACCGAGTCTGTAATTTCGACGATCATGCTTCCCACAGGAGAACTCGATCGAATGTCGAGCATCAGGCCTTTGTCATCATCATCACTGACAATGCTTCCCTGTGAGGATGTCTTAACGTCCAGTTCGCCTGAAGACGAAACTGGCGAAGAAATTCTAGGTGTCGGAATATCGGGAGGTACTCCCTGCAGATCTGTCATGTACGACGAAGCAACGCTGGGCACGGCCGAGAAACCAGAAGCAAGAGAAGAGAGTGAGGTTGTTGAGGATGGCTGGGCAATGATGGAAGCCGACCGAGAAAGTGAGCCAGGACCATTCTCTGAGACGTACTCCGAATCTGTCGAGGAGAGATACGATCGGGGCAGTGCATTTGTAGTGGTCGTAGGAGGATCTATAACAGGAGGAGCTATCGACTCTATCTCAGACTCGGGCTCAGATCTCATGATCGCTGCAGGTGGAGGAGTAGAGCTGGAAAGAGGGGCAGGAACAACTGATTCTGCCTCTGGTACAGGAGAGGTTGTTCCTGAAGATGGGCGAGAGATCTGAGGAGAAACATCACCAATGGACGAAGATGAACGACCACTTGCGAAAGCCTCTTGACCACCAGAGCTAGAAGAGTTCATGGTGTTGGCTCCTTTAGGTATATAAGAGGTCTTGGTGGGCTGAACTCCACTGGGCGTCACTCCAAAGCCCCCTCTGCCGGCACTGTTTGTGAAAGAATAGGACGACTGAGTCGGTTATTTCCTGGGAGTATAAGAACACCGAGGAAGGCACTAACCTAGGAATTCTGTTTCCAATCAACTCTCGGGAGCCACCGAATCCAGTAGAGCCGGTCCCTGCAGACAACCCGAAGGAGCCCTTGGGAACGAGCGGATTTGCTCCTTTGACTTCATATTTTGCAATCTTGTCCCGAAGAGATGAGCCCGAACCGCTTGGAATCCGAGGAACTCCCGACGAGGACATGTTGGTAGATGAAGCTGACTGGGCGATGTTGAGTTTAGCGAGTCTATCTGCGAGCGATGGTGTTTTGAGGTCCGGAGGAGGCGCCCTGTGCGTGTTATGAAGAGAACATAGGCAGGTCAGCCGACAGGATCGAGAGTGGCAAACAAGTAGAAATTCAACAATCAGAGACAAACATGATAGAAACGGAGAGAGAGAGAAAAAATCTGTTGGTTTCAGATGCTTATCCAGTAAAGAAAGAACGAATCGAAGAAGACAAGGAAGGATAAGGATGGGTGTGGTTGTGAGTACAAGTGTACGAGCGAGATTTGAAGGAGGCGAGATGAAAACGAGATGGAAAACAAATCAATCGGCTCATTAGAAAAAAACGAGCGGCTTTCGTATTAGCTTCAATGTTTTTCGTTATAAACAAGACTACAACAATTTACTGTAAATTCTCAGGAACATATTAGAAATATTACAGGTTCTATATAGAAAACTTGCGATGGGCTTAAATTATCATATTTACCTTTCGACAACGACCACAACCACATTGACTCTCAATACACTTGTATACAGATCATGTCCGTCACCCTTCATACCAACCACGGGGACATCAAAATCGAAGTCTTCTGTGAGGCGGTTCCTAAGGCGGCAGAAAACTTTCTAGGGCTCTGTGCGGCAGGCCAATATGACGGTTGTCTCTTCCACCGGTTTGTCGATCTTATTGCCTTGGTACATCTCTCTGTTGCCTTTTCAATCCATCAGGGTGCTGATGAACACTCCGTGATGGATCTCGCTACAGAAATATCAAGAATTTTATGACTCAAACAGGAGATCCTACAGGTACAGGCAAGGGTGGTCAATCAATATGGAACCGACCTTTTGCGGATGAAGTTCGGTCGACATTAAAGGTGCAGTTACACGCGTTGTCGTTTCGCTCTCGATTCTTGATGTAGTCTGACTTTGTCATCGTTCTCTTTCTCTTCAAAATTACACCCTGAATGGTTTGCTCTAGTTCAACTCGAGAGGTGTGGTCGCGATGGCTAACTCTGGTCCGGATACCAACAAGTCACAGGTTCGAATGCTTCCTCATGCTTTAGGTCTCGAAGGTTTCGATGCCTTTTATGTATTAAGAAGAACTCGCCCTTTATTCTTTCAAACTGTTTCCTCCCTATAGTTCTTCATCACATACGCCAAACAACCTTCGCTCGATGGAAAGTACACAATCTTTGGGCGGGTGATAGATGGTGCAGACTCGACGTTAGATGAGATGGAGCGTGTCCCTGTAAACCCAAAAAGTCGGCCGCTACAGGAGATCAAGCTTGAGAGCGTGACGGTCCATGCCAACCCAGTACGTGACTTTTGCTTTTGTATCTGTTTGAGAAATCTAGTAGGAATGAATGAATTGAATGTTGATCCAATACATTCACGAATCATTTTCCCTCTAAACTTTAGATAGCGTCCGCCGCTTTGTATAAATGATTTGATTCCGTCTGATCGTTTTCTTCCGTGAGGGAAAGAATTCCATGCGCCCAAATAGTGTTCCCGTCGAGTTAAGTTTCGTCTCCCCCAAAAGTCGATGACCACAGGATCAGCCACCCCGGCGGCTCCAGGACAGACAGAACCATGGAAAGTTTGCTTGAGTTTACATTGTGTCTGGATAATTCCCCGTCAACGCTTCTTTCTGTCTACTTATTAGGTAGCCTTATAGCCGCCTTTCGAATGGAACTATCAAGATCTTTTCAGCGGAGCAGAGAACTCTTTGCAGATACTGTGACAACACACTGTAAGAGCTTGGGAGACGAAATCTTTTGGAAACAGATTCATGAAAGTTAAGACTCTTCAAGATGTTTAACATTTAAATATGTTCAGAATAGAGCACAGGGAAGACTGATGACACGGGAATTTCAGCTCATGTAAACGGTACAGATATCGATACATGACAACATAAACAATTGATCAAGAGTTCGTTGAAATCCATTCGAAGATCCTTTATGAACACGGTCTTGATCTTTCAACTACAGACTGCATGCCTTTTTATACCTTTTCCGTCGTATCGATCGCGTGGATGCACCGCCGTTTAGTATGGTCAAGATTGCTATCTTTTTATTCAACATCCTATATATGTCAATTTTGACTTTGTGGCGATGCCTCAAATAACTACTTCTGAAGAGGCAAACTCATCGATGTCTTCACCAGAGTATATTTTAGGACCTATTCATACTATTTGTGAGATACGTATCATCTTGTTCTGTCCTCTTTTTATATAATGCCTCCAAGGAAACGTGTCGTCAGTCATAGTATCGATCACCAGAGGTCAGTGTGGATTACGTAGACAAAACCATCTTGAAATACCGATTACTTTTTTTCGTCTGGAATAGCTGACCTCCTTGTATCTTATCGTTCGACATTCCTATTGATTAATTGTTTGTCTGTTTTTGAAGACATAGTTTCACACTCTCGTCTGGCTCATACGAGAGGACGTTGAGATCTTGCCCTCCGCTACACTCATCTATTTACAATGCTTCTACTCTCCATCATGGACAAATTCCAATTCTCTCTTTTTCAGAAGATCCACTTTTTAAGTCACCCTGTCTTCCCCTTTCTGCATCTTTACTTGTCAATCTTGATCATTGCTCGCTGTCCCTTTGGTCTCGTTTCACCTAGATCACTTTATGATTTAGCTTTCAGTTGAGGTGACTGGGGGCCTTGAAACGAGGTCCAACTTCGCAATACGATGTTTAGTCAAGTTTTGGAGCCTCTTTTCTTTATTTCCCTTATTTGATTTTTTGATTTCCTTATTCAAAAAGATCGGCCACGATCAGGGTCAATGTCGAAAGTGAGAACAGAATAATGGGCGTAGGCAGCAGCAAATCTCTGTTTTATGGTTGCGACGTTTCAGACGGAAGCACAAATCTGTCAAACTTAATGGTCGGAGAGAAACGTGATCCTTTGTAGATCAAATAAATTACGCAGATTATAGTAGAGTAGAAAAAGAAAGGGTTTCAGCGCGAATGTTTCGGTCGAAGCAGATTTTCTCCTTCCCCTTGACAGCCTCATTAAAGAACAACCAACTGATATCAAACAGGACGACACAACGGTACAAGCATATCGTCACTATCAAAACCAAAATAATTCAGTTACTGTACGAGAAAAGAAACAAAGAAAGGATACCTGTCGATGTCAATGTTACATTCGATCAGCCGTACAATTTTGACTTCTAGAACTTGGAGTTGCTTGTCTTAGAAAAAAAAAAAAAAAAAGACGAAAACTATACGCGTCGTCAGCCTCGATTTTCGATTTATTCGGTCTCTCTTGGTCGCTGCAGAAAAGTAGGCGCCATATAAAGCTGGAAGATAGTCTTTTTATCACTGTTGGTGTGTGTTTGTCATACACTTTGTCTTTGCTCCTGATCAGCACATGTTGTACACAGCCTTGAAAGAAGAATTAGGAGACCAAACAATTAAACGGGTCGATCCGATTTGTAAGCGGCTCAGGTATATATACCGAACCGTACGAACAAAAACCTCCCGTTATTTGAGAGCCGCCTTCGGAAGCTGGCGATGTGACCGAAGAAACCACCCATCTTTGTATTGGCATTGTCAAGAATTTGCTCTTATCTCTTGTTCTCTTTATTCATGTCGTCGCTCTCCTCCTCCTTCGATCCCTTGCCGGATGACCATACCGTAAGAGTAAACTGGATCGGGAGGCCCACGTGCGGTCGGTTTATCGGCTAAGAAAACAGTCGGCCCGAATTATCCGAGCTACAAGTAAGTCGGTTGAGAAATTTGTCCGGGTTTTCAATTTCTCTGATCTTCCTCCTTTCTCTCTTTACCTCCTTCTTTCTTGATCGCCTCCGAGCTATCTCCGGCAGACACCGCCTTACGTTCTGAACTCAATTTCTTTTCGTTTTTTCTGAACGTTTTCCTCAGAGAAAGAAGACATATTTTCTGTTCTCTCAATCGTGATCATTGAAGAAACAGTTTAGAAGATGGAAAGCAGAAGAAGAAAGAGAACGATCGAATCCGTATAGTTTGGAGCCGGCTCGGCAACGTCGGAGTTGTCTAATCCAAAACACCGTGACGTACCGGGATTACCCTAAATGGCGATCGTCCGCCTGCCCGCCCCCCTCTATCTGTCTACGCAACCGTCCTGTTGCTCCTGATTTATTCCTCCCGTTCTGATGTTTCTGTTGAAGCTATGTTCGACTCTCGAGAACAATATATATACATATATAAGAAGAGAGAGAACTACCCACCTGAGGAGATATCGTGCGGGGATGAGAAGAACGTCATTGAAGAAAGAATAGAAGTAAAACACACGAGAGAAGAGAAAAAAGGAAAAGAAATAAAGCCGTCCGTTGATCTAACGAAAGAAGCAAGTGAACCAGGAAGGCTGAGCTCACATTTGCTAAAGTTTCTTTGGGATTTTCTTCTTCTCCCCTCTCTTTTTCGTCTTAAGTTATGTTATTCAATTCTCTTTTTCCATTTTGGCTCAAACCATTCCTTCGTCTTTCTTTTCTTGGTTTTTTTTTGTATTTCTTTGTTTTCTCGTCTTCCCCTTTCTTTTCCGGGACCAACCTGTAGAGTACCCGTAGAGACCAAGATAGAGAACAGACCCTTCACCTGCCCTCTCGGGTAAGCCGAACTTTCTCCTTTCCCCACACACACACAGAAATACTTCCGTTCCACTAGTGGTTGAGCCAAATCCACTGACGCAGTATCCTTACCGGTGAATATTCTTCCCAACCTTTACCCTGTCCTCTTTTGCGCTCTCATCTCTTTCTTTCTCTTCCTCGTCTACGCCTTTTTTTTCTTCTCAATTCTTTCTATCGATCAATCCCGTCGTTTCCTCGACATTCCTGTCTTCTTGCTTTTCTTTCTCTTACCTTCACCTTTTTCTTTTTTTGTTTTTAACTCGCTCTCCGCAATCATTTAGGCATCTTTTCTTTCTTTTGCTGTCCGCTCTCGCCCTCCTTTCTTCCTCCTCCTTATCCTCTTCTTGTTAACGTGGTTTCGGAAACGGCCAGTCCCAGCCGCTCTCTCCGTGCTAGAAAAAGATCTGTTTAGAGATCGTCTCACGCGTTATGGATCCAGCTTTCCAGTCGTCTTCGATGGAGACACGTCCTCAGATAGCGGCTCACATCCCGGGTCTTCAAGAACCAGGAAATGGAGCTCCCGAAGCGGTCAGTCCAGTTCCTCTCCTTCTTTCGTTTTTTTCATTGTTTTAGATAAACATTGAAAACATCTGTTCGTCGGACACCGTCGGTTTCGATTATTTGGACTGACACCAGTTGAATTTTGGATTGAAATCCCTTGAATCGCGTCATGTTATCGGATTGCTTGATCGGGCACACGTCTGCGCGCTACTTATGTCGACAATCTTCAGATCGATCGACTCCGAGCTTTGGAGACTTCTTACCAACCCGGAATCTCGAAAATCAGAGTTTCTTCTGCTAGATACTCGATCTCTGCTGATCCTAGAGGATACATACCAGTTTTAGAGTATCCGATCAACGAACAGTCCGTTTGAAGTCCCTTTGCTTTTTTTCTCTTCATTACTCCCATCTTTCTCTACCTCATTTTTTTCTTTTCCTAATCGGGCTGATCGTTATGTCGTCCTTGGATCCTCATCTCTTCTTGTCCTATCCGCTTCCCACTCATTAGGTTCATCATGATTGATATAGAAAACGGCCTTGTTCTTTGGACACCCATTTGGAAATGCTTAGGTCACAACAAAGGTTCACAATCTTTTATTAGTACTTGACATCTCCAGTCTTCTCAGCCGAAAATTCTTATTAGGGATTTGAGCTGATCTCAACATTTCTCTGGCGTTTCTCCCTTATCAATATGATAGCCGATGTGACCAAACTAGTGGAAGACCGACCAGATTTGGCGGCTGCTATTCGGAAAGTGAGGGGTGGGCTATTGAAGGTAAGATCGTTCCTTCGCACGCAAATAGCAAAGAAACTTCTCAAGTCGCTGACGCGATTCTCTCCAATTTGCGCGACTTCTTTTTCTTCGTCTCCTTCTCAAAAGCTTCAAGGGACATGGATACCATATGAGGTGAGTGCATTATAGGCATTCGAAATCAACCTGCACAATCTCACCTTTGTCCTGATTCATGGAACTGTAAAAACCACTCGTCTTGGCCCATGGCAGGTTACATTGATCCTAGCGCGAAGAGTAGCTTACGAGATTCGGGATGAGCTTGAACCCTTGTTCGGGTATGTCTACCTGGATCATATATGTATCCCATCTCGTACAAGCTCACCCATCTAATGTTACCTCAACTCTTCTTTCTTCTCCCTTCTATAAACTCGTTGTCTTGATACGCAAATTTCAGACCAACATTCGCTTCGAGCTGTCTTCTACCTGGCGCACCAGGATATGGAGAACTCACCCTGGCTCCTCCGGGCACGACCCAACGATCTCGTTGGCGACAGTCAGCAGCCACCAAAAACTCAACGGGTAATTCGACAAGTCGGCAGAAGCCGTTATCTAACTCTCAACCAATCCACACACACAGATGGCCCGGCTCTGCTCCCGCTTATGCATCTGCCCCTAGTACTGCTGCCTCTTCTTCCTCCTCCTCCTCCTCAGGAAACCCTTCGAATTATCAACATTACCCCCACCCATCGACAGCACCGACGACGACAGTAGACCGACTTCATTCACACTCCGTAGCAGGCGCCTCTGGCCGGTCTAGCTATAGTAAGCCCTCTTGGGAAAGTCATCATGAAACCAAAGACTCTGGTTCGAACTATGCCGAACAGTCTTCGTTCGGAACGCGGCCGGGCCAGATGCTCAGTCAACAGCCAAGCCAACGAGGAAGTTATGAGTCGTACCCAGATGAAGACAGTCGGTCAACCTCGAGAGGGTCTTCGTACCTCTCCAAATCTACAATGGCATTTCCTTCCTTAGCATCTTCCCCCTTCACTTATCCATTCGGCACCCCGCTCACACCATCGTCTTCTTTGAACTCTCTGAACTATCCCGACCAGCATTCTCAACATACCCCTCCTCCGCGTTTGTCGAATGAGTCTCCATCGATGAACGCCATCAACCAATACCTTCGACCTGGGCAACCATTACATGCTTCGGGAGAGACGTACAGATTAGAACTACCGCCGCTGAGAGAAAGTCAAAGAAGAATAACGACAGATCATGGCTCAATGGATCAGAGACAGTTGTCTGAACTTGATTCAGCCTGGTCGAGAGACCGTCCCAGGGAATCTCCTCAATATTCGCTAGCAACAGAACAGACATTGCCTGCTCCGAGTATAAAGCGACAGTCTGATCCAGACATCAGGAGATCAGACATGCGTTAAGGCTCTATCATCGTCTCGTCTATCTCGATTCCGGTCCTGATGACATTCTTCTCTTTCTGCTCTCGTGTTTTGTTCTTTTGCTTCTTCCATCGTACTTGCTTTCACTTGCTCTGTATCAGACCCTTAACAAGAAAAAAAAATTAAAAAAAATCAGTTAGTTTAGTTCTTAGCGTGAACCAACCCAGAACTCTGTATCTCGCTTTCTTTGCAGTCATCCTTCACTATCGCTCTTCTCTCTACCATTGCCTCTATCAATCCTTCTTTTCCTTTCCTTCCTGCCTTCTTCTTCCTGCCCTTATTGTTGCCTTCATTTCTACTTCCGTTTATTTATCTACTTTGGGTTGTGCCGTTGTTGGATTCGATATACTTATTAAGATAGGCAGAGAAAACGTCTAGATGCAGGACGTTTTCTCCTATCGTTTTTGGCCTATTCTTCCTCCTCTTTCTTCTCTTTGTTATCTAGACTTAGCAATAGATATCTAAATTGTACACCAGAACAAAACCTTGGCCTTGATCTATTGGCAGAGCCTTTTTTGAAATAAAACAAGACCAGATGATAGAAGAGAAGATGGATCACCCTAACGAACATGATTAGACTGAATTGGATTTGTCAAAACTGAAGAGAAAACGTATATGATGTTGTGGTAATCTGACACCGCTCTAGAACGGAGGCAGCGGTCCTCTGCACTGTGGGCAGACAGTTCTTATGGCAATCCAAGTTTGCAAACATGACGTGTGCTGCGCGTATCCGAGTACATAGCAAAATAAGAAATGTTGACATCAACAACAATGAAACCATATCTTGCGCGCAAAGATAGGGAGAGCGCGAGAAGACGACAACTCACGAAGACATGATGACAAGGTGCGACCGCCCAGACTGTTGATCTACCAGCCATAGATCTAGCTACTTTGATCTCATCTTCCGAACCGATGATAGGCTCCATACAGATCGCACAATCCGTCTTCGCCCAATCTGAAGCTGGGACGAGTAAGCCAGACTCGACATCTGCTGCTGAGGGTAACATAGGATGATAGTCATATGGTGGAGGAGGTGCGTAGCTCGCCTGGACGTCTCATACGTACGGAAAACATTGAGCTTCCGTTCTCTATTTCAAGAGGATTGAGAAAGAGAACCGGGAAAAAAGTGAAACGTACGGGTAAGAAAAATGTGGGCCCAAACCTGGAGAAATTAGAAGTAAGGTCAGACGAATAAACAGAAAGAGCTAGGCTATGAGCAAAAGATGATGTATGTACATATCCTGGCCCATAAGAAATGCAACCTGGATGACCTGGGAGACTGCGATATATTGGAATAAATCTAAGAATAAAGAAAGAATCAGTCCGCTGAGATGATATCTTGCGCAATTTTAAATACGTCTATGGAAAAGAGAATAGACGAACTATTTTTCTCGAAAAAGAAGATATTGTCCTCTCCTAAGAAATCTCCCCAATAATATCCCAAGAACCACATCCGCCCAACTGAAATCCCGATGAGATAGTCCCATCCAAATGCATATCGGGTGCCCCGCTTAACATTGCGGATGATCTGAGGAATCCAGAAAAGATATAGCCCAAAGATGATATACGGAAAGACATTGGGAAGGAGATTGGTTTGAAGTAGAAGAATAATCAGAAGAGTAAAGAACATGATGGCTGAATGGAAAAAAAGAAATCAACATAACCATGTTTTGTCAGTCTTAAATGAATCAACCATCCAACCAAACGTTGAAAACATACGATTAGGAGCCGGCTCGTTGTACATAGGTCTCATCACCATGGGTCGAGGAGGAGTTGTAGCTGTTGGTCCGGTAGGCCCCGTTGCCACTGCTGTCGTCGTCGTTTCTTCTGCTGTGGATGCTGGAAACGGTAGAGTACCAGGCATAACATCATCGGTGTTGTTAGATGACGGCAGAGTGACTGCAGATTCCGATGCAGGCGTCGGCGCAGGCATAGGTGCAGATGCTAGTACAGGGGGTCGAAGCGGAACTGGGATTGGAGTTGGAGCCGGAGTTGGTCGAGATGCTTCAGGAGATTGCGACAAGCTGATTGATACGCAGTATCCCTACAAAAACATCATACAGATTTCATCAAAGTTTGGCAGAAGAGCAGTGAGTATTTGTCGTTCACAGAGTACGACAAGCCAAGCTGAAAGCCAAGAACGAACAACTCCAAACATGAAGAAACCGAGTCCAGAGACAAAACCTGCTGCGATGAGTGGTAAGGAGGTTTGGTCGTCCAGACCAATGCCCACGAGGGTATGCTGAGCACATATACGTAGGTAGAACAAACCCAACCGAATTCTAATGAGTCAGGAAGTCGAAGGGCAGGTGACAGAAACGCGAAGAGAGGAAAGGGCGTACACCGACACACGACCAACTATCGAGAACGACTTGAGCTACGATAGTCCAGAGCGCCACTTTAGAGAGCGCTGAGGGAGTCCTCGATCGTTCCATCTGTTTGACCAACAACCAGGCTATTCCGAGCTGGACGAAGAAGCTAGTGAAAGCATCTGTAACATGTAGATATTCGAGGAGGAAGAAAGGTAGAAAAACTCTCGATCAGTTTTTTTGAACCGTCAAAAATTAGAAGGAGGACACTCACACATCGTACCGCTCCTCCAGAAATCTTCTGCCCTAATTCCTCGGCCACCTTCGATAAACCCTCCGATGGCACATTCCCAGCTCGCCCAAGCGGCCTGGTTCAATCCAATTGGTATCATCTTCGTAGGAAGCCCGGTCGGCTTTAAAATTTCTTGTTCAACTCGATCAAGATCTGAAGAAGTAACCCCATCGGCTGAGTTGATAATTATGCGCGTTTTTGGATTCCTCAATATCAGCAGCCAGCTAGTCGGTTCCACTGTGAGAACGAGAACGAGGCTTTTGTCACAGACTTACGAAGTGGTCTCATTTGAAGGACGAGTTGAAGGTTACAAGTAGTCGATGGAGATGAAGAAAGGTAATCTAAAGCACGCGTACCAATTGACACGTTCAGCTGGATATCAATTGTGATTAGATCACAGGGACAAAGGGGATGAGAAAGAAAGAGCGAACCATCTACATCTCCAAAAGAACCGCGCTCAAGTTCGGCTTTGGCAATCTTAGCGTTTTCGTCTAGCGCTTTTGAGACAAACTGGGCTGTTTGGTTGAATGATTCTGGTTGAGCAATCGGATCGAAGAAGAAAGGCAATGCCCGAAGATCTATCGCAGACCTGTAACTCGACGTTCGACCAAACGAGAAGAGCAAAATCTGTCAGATCCTAAGGATCTTGTGTGGAGGGTGTGAATAGAGAGACTGACTTGTTGTGAGCACCTAAAAGGTAAACTGTGCCGTTAGGGACATGATGTATCCCTTGGAGTTGAAATGTCTGTACCTCTCCGTTCAATGTGTAGTCTAACGAGCCCTGTCAAACCAAAAAGACATTAGAACTGGTCGAGCAGGAAAGGAAGATGGAAGAAGAGGTAACAACATACTTTGATTGCGCTCCATTCTTTTCCCTGACTCGGAGGTTTCGTGTTTGGTAACAAGCTCTTCTCCTTACCCCACAAACCTTCTATTAACATAAACGACAGCTTTCCGATTCCTGTAGGTTCCCTTTCGATCATGATCGGTTCGGAAAAGTAAAAGTCTGGTTGAGCTCCCCACCAAGGGAACGAACCCTGGAGTACCTTCACATTGGTCTCATTTCTCTCATACACGCCTTGGGATGAAAGTCGTCTGGCGAGAGACCGTCCAACGTTGACATCGACCGCCGCGACCGGCTTATCAACCGAAGAAGTGAACTCGGTGATGTTGATGCCGATCTCTGTACTGTTATGTACGGTGGTTTGGTTTCCAACCTTGACGAGTGACGTATCGTTTGGATGGAACACGTTTGAGGAGACGTCTACACCTCCGAGTAAGTCGAAGAAAGTTCGAGACCGATTCGTAATTGAAGGTGGAATGTTTGTCGGATCAGACATATTGAGAGTCCAGCTTGTGGCGTGGTGTAGGTACCCAGTTATATTACGAGGATAAAGTTTAGATGTTGACTCAGATGAACCGGATGAGGGAAGAAGTGTCCCAAAGAGTTCGTGCGGTGTTGGTGAAGGCTACTCATCAATCCAGAAGGAGAGAAGCTCACATCAGTTGACAATTTCCAACCAAACGTGAGAATCAAGAATCGAAGGGAACTCGAAGCAATGTATGCAGGGTACGTACAATCACGAAACCGGAAGAGATGTTCCCAGACAGATATCCGGAAAAACTCTCGTTTCTGTGTATCGCTCTGTTCAACTTCACCTCTATCACATACAGATCCAAGAGCATGTCTCACGTCAACAGATCATGTAATGAAGAGAGCAACAAGGAAAGGTAATGAAAGAGACATACGGCCAGGACTCAACACGTCGCCCCCTCCGCCTGTGATGCCTCCACCGACGCCAGTTGATTCTCCGATATCCGACCCTCCAGAGTTTATGATATACAAGAATAACAGAAACACAAATAGTGATGAGAATGATTGTTGAGCACCTCCTGGTCCGCCAGGATGTCCCCCTTCAAAGTTCGGGGTCGGACGACGCCGGGGGTTGACAGCAGGGAGTGATGGTGGCGGCGGCGGCGGCGGCGGTGATGAAGGAGGAGGGCGATCCATCCTTGACGTTATAACGAAGCCAGTAAGCTGTGGTCGATGATGGCTCAATAGATGGTGGTGATGGTGTCGGTGATGAGGATGGTGCCGAGTGTTGATGACGGTAACGTTCGGCGGTTATGACGATTCGAACTGCTACGCGATGCATATCCCCGGTTGATTTGGTTTTCTGCTATCATCAACAACTCTTCGCCAATCTTCAGGACAAAGAGAACATGTTTCATTTTGATCTTCTTTAGTTTGTTCTTACATATCTCTAAGGAAAAGAAAAAAGGCGCAGAGAGAAGGCAACGGAAAAGAATAAAGAAGGTTGTGTAGTAAAAAGAATAGGAGGAAGCTTTAGATAAACAGGTATAAGATGGCAAGGGCGGAAGAGTTAGCTGGAATAAAACCAAGTGTGACGTGATGTAGGGAGTCAAGAATGGGACAAGGAAGGAAGAGGAGTAGAACAGGGTCTGAGTATAAACTAGACCTCGTCTTTTTATTTGAGGGATAAAGGTTTAACGAGAAGAAAACAGAGTGTATGACAGAGAACATAAACAAGGAATTTCGAGACGCAGTGTATGCCAGAGGAAAGGGAGAGTTTGGAACCTGTGTTTCTTCCTCAAACCCCGTTTTTGGCACCCTTCGGATAGGACTGAAGTCGAGATACTATCCCCTATGCACGAATAAAAAAGCCACGTATGAGACACAGAAGAAGGGAATGAAGGAATAAAGGATTGGGAGGTGATGTCCTCCTCGCGCAGATACGCGGTCGGAGGGAAGGGAGAGAAGGGCGAAAGAGAGAGAATCGAAACAAGTCAAGCAAGTAGGGGATATGCTTAATCTCCGAGGAAGAAGTAGTGGCCCTTGCTCTTTTGTTCCTTGTCTTTGAGCGAGTCGGCCTTGTTGATTCTCGGTCGGAAGTTGGTGGGATCTCGCCTGAAAGTGACCTCGAGTGCGGCCAAGAATTTGTTCATTCCACTGTACAAGTTCTCGGGCTCACCGGCAGTTGCTTCGACGGAAGGCTGACCGGTGTAAACGATGACTCTGTCGGCAAGGTAAGTCGACATGATGAAATCGTGCTCGACCACGAACGCTGTCTTCTTGGCGTGAAGGATGAAACGCTTGATAACTCGGGAGGCAATAATACGCTGCTCAGAATCCAAGTATGCAGACGGCTCGTCGATCAAGTAGATATCAGCCGGGGTTCCCAAGCACAAGCAGAGCGCGACTCTCTGCAACTCTCCTCCAGAGAGCGTCTTGACGTCCTGATCGATGATGGCATCGAGCTGCATTGGCTTGATGACATCACTCTGGAACTGGGGTAGGAGGAAGGCTCCCTTGATTCGCTTGATGAGCAACATTCGGACGGATCCCTCGAACTTCGGAGAGAGCATTTGAGGCTTCAAAGAGACCTTCAACTTCATCTCGTGCGTCGGATCATCCGGCATGTCCTTTCCAGCCAACAACTTGACCAGCGTGGTCTTTCCTGTTCCGTTCTCACCGAGCATAACGATGATTTCCGAGTCGGTAAATCTTCCAGCATCGACGTTGAGCTTGAAGCCACCGAGGGTTTTGCTCATCGCCGGGTAAGAGAACTTTCGGGACTTTTCGATCGAAGAGTCATCCGCGGTCTCCGAGATCTTGAAGGTGAGAGACTCATCTCGGAATCGAAGGTTCTCTGTCGGGATCATACCGTCAAGGAAGATGTTGATACCTACGCGATTTGGAGAAAGAAGGAAGAACTTAGCATCCGCTTCAGCTGATGGATAGGAACACAGAGAAACACTTACCTTCTCGAACAGAGAAAGGCATAGTAACCACACCGTAGGCTGAAGGCTTTCCGTAAAGCACACAGACGTAATCCGACAGGTAGTCCAAAACGGACAAATCGTGCTCGACTGTGATGACGTACGAGGTGGGGGTGAGAACCGAACGGATAACTCGGGCGGCATTGAGACGTTGCTTGACATCCAAGTATGACGACGGCTCATCGAACATGTATACGTCTGCCTTCTGGATGGCGGTAAGGGCAATGGCGAATCGCTGGAGCTCTCCTCCAGAAAGCTGCTTGATATCACGCTCCAGCACCTGAGTGAGATCCAAGTTGTCTAACAAGTACTGCATGTTTCCCAACTCCTTCTTTCCATTCAGCATATCTTCCACCTTTCGGTCCCCCTTGACAGCTCGGGGAATATGGTCGACGTATTGAGGCTTGATGAGCGCCTTGAGGTTGTCTTCCAGTACCTTGGTGAAGTAGTTCTGCAGCTCAGACCCTCGGAAGTATTTTAGAATGTCCGTCCAGTCCGGAGGATCCTATTTGAAATAGAGAGAGAAAAAGAGATACGGAAGAAGAGGATAAGCTTTGATAGACTCGCAAAGAGAGAAGAAGAAGCTTGGGTGGCTGTTCAAACGCACGTCGTACTTGCCCAAGTTAGGCTTGAGCTTTCCGGCAAGAATCTTGAGGGCAGTACTCTTTCCAATACCGTTCGTACCGACAAGACCAAGGACCTGACCTGGTCGAGGGGTGGGAAGTCGGTGAAGCTTGAAAGAGTTGGCAGTGTATCGGTGGGTCACCTGGGATTCAAGGTTTGTCGGCAAGTTGATGATTGTGATCGCCTCGAACGGACATCTGTGAATTGATGAAAAGTCCAGAAGAAACCCCAAGGAAAGACAACCAAGATGAAGTTCCAAGGTGGAAGAAAGTGAGCGAGAAAAAGATGGGATCAGATCAGACCGTTCGTGACGTAGTAAGATTGGCATGGACAAGAAAGAAAAATTATGACAACGCACTTTCGGGCACAGATACCACAACCGATACACAAGTCTTCCGAAATGAAAGCAACCTTGTCGGATGTCTTGACCTCGATACAGAGCTTACCCATCTTGACGACAGGACATGACCTAGTGAAAGAGAAGAAGGGACAAGGGAAGAAATGAGTATATGGGTAATAGAACCGGAAGCAGGGACGTTGCAGTATTTCCTCTAGACTGACTTTTTGCATTCCTGTTACGACCAACGGGCAACGGTTTGAGTAAGATTAACTCGATGAAGAGAAACTAAATTTAAGAGACCAAGAAACTAACCTGACGACATCTGATGAGGAAAGCAATTGGAAAGAACGGAAAGAAAAGGCAAGAGACAAGTGTTTTTTCCAAGAAGCAAGAAAAAGTTTAGCTATGATATATGATAGGCTAAGGAAAAGTACAACCCAGACAAAGAAAAATGGTCCGCACTTTTTTGGCTTGCACTTGTCAGTGCTGACGATGGCAATTCGAGTCAACTTGTCGCTCATATTTAGGATCTAAAGAGATGCTGAGATGAAGGATAGGACGGCAAGGGAGAAAAGAGAACGGAAGGCCACAAGTTGAAGGAGAGCGAGCAAAACATTTTTCTCCTTCGTCCTTTTTTTCTCCCTTCACTTGGCCGCTTTCCTATTCGTCGGATGGGTGAGATTACGTAATATGATATAATTGATTACACCCAGCCTAGTATATTTCAGATTGATTTGTAGTTTAGTTTTGTAATGATTGGCATATATACTTTTCTCTAGTCGTCTTTTCGCTTTTTCCTAGTTTGCTTTTGTAGTGTTTGAACCATTACGATTCCTCCTAATCTGCCCATCTACTTTTCTTAATAAAGGTTCGTAGTTGTTTCATACATACCCGGAGACTATACTTTTCTGTCACCATCCCTAATACCCTAACCAGAAACCTTCCCTAATGACTCTTTCCGCTAACAGACATTCCGCTCAAGGTCTTCTCCTCTTCTTCTTACTCCGCTTTCTACCCTACAGTTTACTACCCTTCATACAGCATACTCCCTATTCCAATTCATAACCATCACGCCCATCGTGTTCCGTCCGTTCCTCAGAGGATCTCGCATTCTTACTAGCAGGACTTCTAATCTTACTCTTATCTCGACTAGCTTGCTCATCAAACCAGCCGTCAAGTTTTCAACCATGGCTTTTTCTTCTTCTTCCGAGGCTCCAAAGCCCTACCCCAAAATTAACTTTCCAGAGCTTCCTGCTGTTGAGGGAATCGCTCCGGATCGATCGATCATCGACAACTTCAGGCGAGTACACCGTTTCCGTTTATACTGATTGGGTCGTGTGCACTGTTTCTTGGTTTCGTCCTTCTGTGTCTCCCTCTCTCGTATTTTCTTCGCCTGGTGTTTCTCGTCCAGCCCTTTTTTCCTTCTTTGCCTGGAGTCATATCTTTCTTCTGCCCCCAAAAACTGTACTAACTGGTTTATTCATGTGGTTATCTTGCCGTTTGTTCCTTTTTTTCGGATGAATGTTTCCTAAAACAGGGTTGCCATCGCTGCCCAGATCGCCCCCGTCATTGGCAAGACCCCCGACGAGGTCTACATCGGTGTAGATGTGCCCAGTACGTTCTATTCGCCTGGCTGTATGGTATTTGCATACAAACTTGCTATTAGTCGTTAACGAGATTCTCTCTTGTACCCCTTCCTTTCTTCTTCTTCTTCTTCTTCTTCGTCGACTAAATCTTTGTAGACAAGAGGATTGCCGACTTCCAGGTCGCTGTCGCTCGATTCCGACTTGGTGGAAAGCCTGATGATTGGGCTCAGAAGATCATCGACGCTGTACGTTTCGCTGCTTCACCCAGTTATCTCCACACTCTCTCATCCTTGTGTGCGGAGAATCTTTCGTGACTCACAGCCTCGTCCGTACGCTTGGCTCTTTGAATGCGCTTAGTTTGTGGCCGACGAGTACGTCAGCAAGGTCACTCTCGGCAAGGGAGGAACTTTGAGCTACTACATCAAGTGAGGCAACCCTCTTCTGTATCTGCAATAATCGCCCTGAAAAATATCTGACTCGATTTACTGCTCGTTTGCTGTCACGTGACCGGTATACACACAAAAGCCGAGCTTCGCTCGCTCGAGTTTGTCTCGACCAAATCCGGTCGTTCCCCAATAAGGCACCTGATGACCCGACGTTCGAGAAAAAATCGTATGGGTCTTGGCCCAGCTTTGGTGAGGGCAAGAAGGTTGTTGGTATGTCTCGTTTGGTTCCTTGTTCTTCCGCGCGCAGAGCAGAGAGATGTTGCAAGATCAGTTAGGCCGACATCTTTTGTCTGGTCGCACGTGAAATGATAGTCGAGTTCTCCTCGCCCAACATCGCAAAGCCCTTCCACGCTGGTCATCTTCGATCGACCATCATCGGTGCTTTCTTGAGTAACCTCTACGAGACCTGTGGATGGGAAGTTCTCAGGATTAACTAGTACGTATCTTGTTTCTTGTTTGTGTTGTTGATGTTTTGTCAGTGATGACTAAGGTTCTCTTCCTGAATGACGAAAAACTCGGGTCGTTCTTCCAACTCTCAGCTTGGGAGATTGGGGAAAGCAGTTTGGTTTGCTTGCCATCGGATTCAAGAGGCATGGTAGCGAGCAGGCTTTGCAAGATGATGCTATCAAGCACCTGTTTGATGTAAGGCCTTCTCTTCTCTTTCTATCCTTCCGAAGAAGTAGATGAAGCACTGAACAAAGTTCCGTGATTCGTTGTCTGAAATACGCTTCTTAGGTGTACGTCCAAGTCAATAAGGATATGGAAGCTGAGAAGCTCGAGGGAAGTGAGGCCACGGAGGATGAGGCCCGAGCATTCTTCAAGGCTATGGAAGACGGTTTGTCCTTTCCTTTTCAGCTTGACTCGAGCTCACCGACAATTCATTAAACCTGATATGGTTCCACGCTTATGATAAAGGTGACGAGACTGCGCTCGCTCTCTGGGCTCGATTCAGGGACTATTCGATCGAAAAGTACAAGTCGACTTATGGTCGTTTGAACATTCACTTCGACGTCTACTCTGGGGAGTCCCAGGTCAAGACCGAGAACATGGTCCACGCCGTCGACAGACTCCAAGAGATGGGAATTGTAGTCGAGAAGGACAAGGCTTTGATCGCTGATTTGACAAAGTACAAGTTGGAGTCGGCTGTCGTCCGAAAGAAGGGTTGGTTTTTGTCCATTCACGCTTACGTGCCTTGTCTAGCCGTTCTACTTGCTCATTTTGTTCTTGTTTATGCTGTTCGGTCGTTCCTCCGCTTTTCACTTTCCCCTTGCCTTTTCGACGCTGCACCCAACTTTGATATCACAAAAACGCAGACGGAACCACAATCTACATCACCCGAGATATCGGTGCGGCCAAGGAACGATACGAGGAGTACAAGTTTGACAAGATGATCTACGTCGTTGCCTCTCAGCAAAATCTCCATCTTGCCCAGTTCTTCAAAGTTTTGGAACTCATGGGTTACAGTTGGGCCCAGAACGGAACATTGCAGCACATCAACTTCGGAATGGGTACGTCATCGTGTTTGAGCCATCCAATTTTGCGTTCAGACTTTTCCATAATGTCGAACTAAAATAGAGCCTGACCGGTTTCCTCTTGTCTTCCAGTCCTCGGTATGTCTACTCGAAAGGGAACTGTTAAGTTCTTGAACGATATCCTTGAAGAGGCCGCTAGCACCATGATGGAGCAGATGCAGCGAAACCAGGCCAAGTACGAGCAGATCGTGGATCCGGTCATGTGTGCGGACGTTTTGGGAATGAGTGCTGTCAAGATCCAGGATATGTCGGCCAAGAGGTGGGTCCCATTCTTTTCATGTCCGCTCTCTAATTACGGACTGGGTTTATCGGATGAACTGATCAGTCTCCCGAGTATTATCTTAGGCACTTGGATTACACGTTCAACTTGAAGAAGATGACCGCTTTCGAGGGTGATACCGGGTAAGTATCTATGCTTCGTCGTTCTTGGTCTTTTACTCAATTGACTCACCCGCAACCATTTTTCTCTTGTAGAGTGTACATTCAATACGCCCACGTTCGACTTGCTTCTCTTGAGCGAAAGAACCCGAACGTCGTCCTTCCCTCTGATCTATCCCTAATCAACACCGATCTCCTCACCGAAGATAAAGCACACGACATCGTCTACCTGCTCTCTCTCTATCCCGACACCGTCAAGTTGGCCTACAAGCTCAGCGAGCCTAGCACGATTGTCACTTATATCTTCAAGTTGGCGCATGCCATCTCTGCCGCTTGGGATTCCGGTTCGCTCTCTTTCTCTCTCTCATCCACGCATTGAAAGCTTCTTCTTTCCGCTGACTCCAAACAATCGCTTTCTCCTTTTCTCCTCTTGTCTTGATCACTATGATCGAAACAGTCCGAGTCCAGAGCTCGACCGGTGTGGACCCCGAAGTCGCCAAGGCCAGACTTTACCTCTTCCTTTGCGCCCGAGATGTCTTGGGATCCGGAATGCGACTTTTGACGTTGACTCCTTTGGATAGGATGTAAAAGAAGAAGAATAAAATAAGCGTACGGATTTAATGGGAGGTGAAGGATAGGAAGAAGACGAATTGTGGGTTACGAGAATGCAATTGAGGGCCTGAAAAATTAGAGTACAAGATGAACGTCATTTCATGCAGATAAATAAATGAGTCTTCTGCTAGATCGTCAGAATTAGAGGAGCGAAATGAGTAGAGAGGAGAAGAAGAACGAAAGAAGACAAGGGAGAAAAGCAAGAAAGGAAAGTGAATCATAGATATATGTCTCACGTTCTCTACTCTACAAATCACGCTCAGAAGAGATCTGCGTAAGCAAGAACGGGAAAGAATTGTCTCTCTAACGTATCAACTAAATGGCTCTACGAGTCAACA
The DNA here is from genome assembly GCA_014825575.1 of Phaffia australis. Taxonomy (NCBI): domain Eukaryota; kingdom Fungi; phylum Basidiomycota; class Tremellomycetes; order Cystofilobasidiales; family Mrakiaceae; genus Phaffia; species Phaffia australis. The sequence goes on from MVAH01000135.1 coordinate 26,464, forward strand.
ACCAGATCCAGAACAAGAAACAGAAGATTTTACAACAAAAAGGAAGAGAGTAAGACGCAGAAAGAGAACTTATAGAATACCCATGAGGTCCTATCGATCGACTGGAACCCCAAACAGATCAGCCAGATCACCAACCGTCATCCGACCAATCTTCTGGCCGGTCCCTTCGCCCAGGGCACCATCCGCCATCTGTTGCTTCCGTGCTTGGAGTTCGAGAATCCCTATTCCACAGTAGTGGTTTTGAAAATTGGACAAGAGGTAAGAAGTAGGAATCAGAGTCAAAATTTGTCTAGAAAGAATGCCCAATCGGGAACGAAGGATACAGAGATTCCCAAAAAGATCTTCACGAACTCTGCTCAACTGTATCTTTCACGACCAAGCGTCTGATTGATACGTCTTTCGATTGACCTGATAAACATTCAGAAGGAACCCCTTGTCAGTTAGTCACAAAAGAGGTTTTGGTTAAAGTCGCGTAGGGAATAGAAGTACCAATTCGATGGACTCGATCAAGTGCCTATTTGATCACAACGTCAACACTTATGTAGTTAAAACTCGTTTTAGACAGTATCGAGCAAGGAAACTCACTTGGGACTCCGTAGCGGTGTTCCATGCCTGAATAATATCATTCGATTAACCCTTTTAAATTCCGATATGAAGGTCCAGAACAGTTAGGTATACGTACCAAATCACAATTGATGACACGGTTGGCTCGAGTCAAATTCTGTAAGGTTTGGAGAGCGAAATTCAATCAGATTGATAGACAACCGAGATCAACAGAACATTGGAACCAAACCAACCAAGCCAACGCCGCCGCACTTCAGGGAAACAATGAGGATCTTTGTGTCTTCGTCTAGTTGAAATTGTTTGACAGTGGCGTCACTATGAGAAGAAAAGAGTCAGTCGAGATTAGCAATCGAACTCCAACCTTCTCATCAAATAGGGTACAAAGACGAAAGACTCACCGATCTTTAATATTCATACCACCGTGATACCTAGAAGGAGACAAGGTCTCAGAACCAACGTTTGAAACTATCCAATTTACAAAATGAAGATAGTCTCACAATAGAAACTTATGTCCGGCTCTATCAAGAACGATTTGAAGAAGTTCGATATACTTGACGTATTGAGAGAAGATGATGATCTAGATATCGATTAAGAGTTGGTCAGATACAACTTACTAATTTTCGTCAAAGATGTGAACAACGCACTTTGTCATCAGAATCTGCCTCTTGCCACTGTTTGATCAGATTCATCATATGCTCCATCTTGACGCTAGGCTCAATGTTCTCATCACTGGGATTTTTTTTCAAAGACGCGCAAGAGTACTTAGGGCACAGAACAAGCATTCTAAGCGCACAACAAAGTAAGTAGATAAAGAAACTCACTCTTCGTCAATGATGGATGGAGGAAGGGGGATAGACTGGGCTCTTTCCTTTCCTTTGATAGAAGAGAGGAACAGGCTCTTCTTATTATCGATCTAGTTCGAACAAGAAAGTATTAAATTTTCTCCATGATGCAATTGATCAAGAGCGCAAAACTGGACCAAGGAACATACAAGAGTCTCATTGTCCTCGTCATCCTGCTTGATCCGTCTCCCCCTACCAATTTGTAGCTCCAAATCATCCTCCTCTTCATCTTTGATATCTGGAATAGATACGTCACTCGGGTCGTCTGTACGAGGTTCGAAGCTGATAATTTGAGAGAAGGAAAGACAAAACAAATTGAGCTTAAGAAGCCGTTTTGTGTGTCAAGCTCGATAAATTCAAGCTTACACTGAAGCTCTAAAGAGGCTGTTTTCTGTTGATCAAAATGATGAACATACTTTCCTCCTTAATCAGAAGCCCTTCCTGAGATATGATCCGGGAGAAGTACTAGGTACTTACGATCTAAGACTCCTCTGCAGGTAGGACACTTCCTTTCGACACAATTGGCTTCAGGATTTTCACCGTATTGCGGACTGGCTACTCGGAGAGATTCGATACAGCCTGTGCAGTATAGCTAGAAGCAAAATGGCAGAAAATTAAATTGTGAGATGAGCCAGCATGTGTATGATAGCACGATATATCGATATCAGAGAGAACTCACATGCAAGCAACATCTTGTGATGAGAGGTCGAGTCAAGATATCCATACCTATGTCAAGAGAAAACAAAGGAAGAATCAGCACTGGTAGTAGACAGACAACACTGATGACTTAATACATATCAGAAGCCGAGGAAATTACTCACAGACGGGACATTCATAGTCATTACCAAGCTCTCCCTCTCCTTCTGACTCCTTCTTTTGGGCTTCAAGCATCCGGTTCTTCAGTTTCAGAACGACTTCGTCAACCCACCTAACAGCAATCATGAAATAACCCACGAACCGTACCAGATTTCTCTATCAATCGCGGCGGATGATTCAGATATGCATTAAACCAATGTATTACTAACTCTTGTCCTGCCACAGCCACAGCCCGCTTATACTCATCTTCATCGACTGCTTCTGTATGAATTCCTGAGCCATCTCCATCTTCAAGAATCAAATCATCAAACCCTAACGGATCCCCTTTGGCTTTAGCGAGTAAACGAGGGTGGTTGCATAGCTGTCGCAGCCGTAGCAACATAGCTGTAACAAGGAATATATCAACAGAATTATGAACAAAGCTCTGAAATAGCACGAGAAGAACGTCCAGAGCTGAAAACATACTGAGAACATGGGACTTTGCAATTCGTTGATTAGATAGAAACAACCGGTAATATTACGAACCGAAGACAGACGGGAATGATTAATGAGTTTCACATATTTAGGCAAATATATCTCGGCATGTTGTTACTCACATAATTTTTCATGACGGTTCCGGCTTTTAAGAACTTATTGAATCGGACCCTTGCCTGAGTTTCCACCGCCGTATAAATATCCCTTTCTATAGATGAAAAGACTAATTCGTCGATTATGACCTCCTTTTCTGGTAGCGTCAAAAGCGCTTTACCATCGATCTGACTGTCTTTTGTTCGTCTGAGCGAAGTCGCGCGGAGGATTATCTGGGCCCTTTTAGCGGCAAGATTTGGGCTTCGTTTTGCAACACTATGGATACGGTCTCGGAACTCGGACCATTCATGGTACTTTGGTGTTCGAAGGAAACGGAATAGACCGTATAGATCGTCCACACTGTTGGTAATCTGACCAACATCCGATGAAATCGAACATGTCAGCGTCTGTCAATATATGAAGAGGGCTATTTCAACAGTTTGAACGAACTGGGGTTCCTGTCAAACACCATCTGTCTAAAAGTTCGTGGAAGTTCGATCAATAGCGTGCGTGACATACACCTGGTAGGAAATCAGACTCAATGAACAGAACAGCATAGAGATACTTACAATCACCCTCTAGCTCAGCTACCAATGTGCTTGCTCTAGTGGACTACAGCATTCGGTCAAAGGAGAATGGCTCTGCAGGCGTCAGACTCGGAGACTGACTGAGCGGTATTGCTGATGAAACGTGTACCTTATTCCTTATTGTCTGAGCTTCGTCCAAGATGATTCTGAACCACTCGATCATAGCTAATGGTCCGTACTTCTTTGGAACGGACTCGTCCTGCTCTTCCTCACCATCAACATCATCTATGTCAGCACTGCCAAGGGCAACACGTGCACGGCGTTTCTTCGGTTTAGGAAACTCGGTAATGATGGTTCCATATGTAGTCAGGACAACGTCGTAGCTTTTGATTTCTAAAAAGAAACGTGTTGTCAGCCCCGAAAAGAAGACAGCTTGGTTGTGAACGCATTTTTGTGTCTGATTATACAAACCTTTCTTCGTAACCTTCTTCCCTGTGCCATGATAGATTAGTACACTAAAGGAAGCATTTGTCCGGGTCTCGATTTCAGTTTTCCACTGATCCAGCAGAGCCAACGGACTGTTGGGAAAAGAGTAAGGAAGCTCAGTGGGTGTCAGAGCTGTAAGAGATTGAAAAGATAGTCCAGGCCTCACGCAATGATTAGGTTTCCTTTCTTCCTCGGATTATCACTGATATTCTTCATCATCAAAGCGACGGTCTGAATGGTCTTTCCTAGCCCCATGGCTGAGAAGGTACTCCTCCCGTATCAGCCTTTGACGTGCACATGCATCGACTCAGGAAAGAAACAAAATACTAACAATCGCTATTGGAAAGAGACGGGAACAACCAAACAGGGAATTGGCGCGTCAAATGAGGTCCCAGACAACAGGCATCCTTGGAAAGCTAAAAAGGCATACTTACGCCAGGATCCCTCCAGCATAGCTACGCTTAGCCTCCTGATCAACCATCCAAGCAACTCCAATGATCTGATGAGGCCTAAATATCACGTTTTGAAATATAACACCGGAGACAGTCAGAGCGCAATATGCATCAGGATCGGCATGTTCATATACTCAGCCTTGTTTGAATATATCAGCGAGCAGGAGGAGATCACCCACATAAGGCATCTGTCGAATGGGACCTCAAGGAGAATTAGCCGTCAGGTTACTTTTCCTTTGTAAAACAGATCTGGGTCCTCGTGCATATGTGGGACGGAAACTTACATTTTCATTCCTGGCATCTTGTCTGTCATGTTTTCAAGCCCCAGCTTCTGCAAACTATCTTTGACAGTCATCGAGCTTGAAAACTCGCTGAGTGCGTCGGAGAAGAACTCGCGCATGCTATATAGAACGAAGGAGGTCGATTGATTAGAACCCTTTTCATATCAAGCGATAAGACAATTAGACGTACTTGACATCTCTCGCAAGTCTGGATTCTTGAGAGTCCCGCGGCATGCCTTCTTCATCGCTGCTATCATTATCTCTTCCAATCACAAACCGGTCATGGTATGAACCGGACCCAGAGGCGTATGGTTGAGGATATATCGTCAACGGACGTGATACAAACTGCGTCTCAAACCCTGGAGGAGGTTCCACAATCGATCCGAAAAGTCTGCGGACTTCGGGAAGATTCATGTTGAGAGCATTTGTCCGTTCGGGGGGGATTGTGATAGGATTGCTACGCATGCTGTCAAGGAGGTGATTGATCCGACCCATAATAGCTGACCGAGCCGACATGGATGTTCTGACCATACCAAGCGGTATAGATTAAAGGGTAAGTCTGAAGAGTGTAGAAGGAAGATGGTCGAAGGAACCACCAAAGTAGAAAGAAAGCATCAGATATCTTACTCACTGAGCAATAACCTCTTTGAGATAGTCCAGCTCTGCCCCTAGCAATCTCCTCCTTTCTTGTTGTACATGCTCGAATCGAGGTTTCCGATTGACTGGAGAGAAAATCATGATTGGGGATGATGATCTGGGCGAACTTTCTGTAGATGAATCTATGAGGATAGGTGAGGAAGAACCGACAAGGATAGGCGAGGACGAATTGATCCGAACAGGTGTTGTCGAACTAAGTCGAGGTTCTTCGGGTCTGGCCCGCTTCTTGACAGGAGTGAAAAAGCTTCGGGTTACTTCAAGTCTATCGGGAATCATGTTTTGTATTGTCCGTAATTTTTAATGATAGGAGAGAAACCTCAGTTGTCTCGATACATGCTCAACGTGTACTTGAACGACAGAGAAGGACACTGACTTTGAAGGACCCGCTTCTGGAGATGCACGCCTTTTCAAGTCGGGTCTGACAGCAAACATGTTGGAGTTTTGCAAATGATTTTTCTGGTAATGGCAAACGCGTTCAAAGACCAGGGTGTTAGTCCAGGATGGAGATAGCTAATAGAAAGAGACTCCATATACTACACACCTTGTCCTTTTGTCGCTGATCTCTATCTGTCGAGTGTGTAGGATGGTTTTGGATGTGTTCCTGTATGGAGGGAAGCGCAAGACAGAGTAGACAGTGTTAAGCCAGATTGGGTCTTTGCTTACTGACAGATGAAAGAACGAACGATAAAGCTATCCAAGCTTCCCAGACCGATCGACACACCACCGTCAGGCAGCGCAGAATTTCTAACTGCTTCGACGTCACACCAACATCTATCCTCCATACCTAAAGACAGATCGAGATGAGTTGTTGGTCGTCGTTTTGAGTAGATTCATACTATCAATGTAGCGTATGCCACTTACAAGTGAGGACTCCATAACCTCTACCTTCCTGTCTTTCAATCTGATCATCCCATCAAGAGGTGGAATAAACATCCACAGTTTGACAGGATAAGAGGAGGAAAGGAGTGAAACACGCACGACGAAATTATCATCGTATGGAAACTCTTTCAAGAAGCTGCCTATGGTAGAGATTATCTCTAGGGGAAAGCTCTGTAGCATGGCAATCGAGAGTGAGTAAGTCCAGGCGTCTATTTCCATTTTTCAAGGAAATGAATAAGAGAAGACAAAGCAGGTACCTACCGAGATCGGATCGTTCTCTCTACCTAGAGATGTTCTTACCACACGATCTATCTCTTCCTGAGATACCCGATGCATTCTCTCTTGACAAGATTGATTCTATATATACTGAACGTTGAACAGAATGATTCCAGAATCCCCTTGAACTCTGGAACCTAGACTACCGAATTGACTGACACACCAAACACGGTCAATACAAAGTAGAACCAACCGCCCTCGTCATTAGCTGTGAGACGCGCCGATATCGGTTACGCTCGGCGTGATCCGAAAGTTACAGGACCCTGTGTGCCTGTAACCAGTGTGTGTGTACCTGACAGTATTTCGCCTTCAGCTAACTCCATCTCATCTTCTTTTTCTCTTTACCACCACGATCCACCCTCGTTCCGCCTCTGCCTTGACTCCTACTGTATCCATCTACTTTGACTACCATGGCTCCTTACACTCTTCCAGACGTAAGTAGATCATCCTGGGTGCTCTATGGTTAGATTTTGTACTGATCTTTTCTTCCGTTTCTTTCCTCTTCCTTTTTTTTCTCGTCGTCACTTATGATTTGCTCATCAACCGGGCTTTTCCCATGCGTCTTTGTCATCCATCTCAGCTTCCTTACGCTTACGATGCTTTGGAGCCCTACATCTCCAAGGGTAAACTTCCTTGTTCTGATCAGACCGTCGTTTCAATATGACTCAACAAATAATCATCTCTCTTCTCTGGATACGAACATACAGAGATTATGATCCTTCACCACACCAAGCACCATCAGACTTATGTCGTACGTAGTCTGTTGGTCATTTTCGTCTGTGCAGCCGAATCAACATACTTACAAATGTTCTTTCTACTCGACGCCGTCCCCTCTGCTCGGCCTCATGTAGACCAACCTCAATGCTGCTATCCAGGCCTTCTCTCAGACCAACGACATCAAGGCTCAAATCGCTCTCCAGAGCGCTCTTAAGTTCAACGGAGGAGGACACATCAACCGTATGACTGTCCTCTCTTCCCCGACTTGTCTTCTATATTCCGCAACACTAACATGCATACTGTTCTGGTACACCTCATCTGGTAGACTCTCTGTTCTGGAAGAACATGGCTCCTGCCGACTCTGCTGATGCCAAGCTCACCGAGGGATCGCTCAAGGCTGCTATCGACAAGGACTTTGGATCCTTTGAGGACTTCAAGAAGAAGTTCAACACCGCTACTCTCGGTGTCCAGGGATCTGTCAGTATTTTGGACTTTTTGACTTGTCGTTAGCTTTGCTTCCATAGACTGACAAGCATTCCTCTTCTTTGGTTATGTACTCGTAGGGATGGGGATGGCTTGTGCGTTTGGTCTCTTTCACTTCAAACATCGTCGAGAGTGACGTCTAATAAGCATGAACCGGTACACAGGGATACAACACCGCTACCAAGAGCCTCGAGATTGCCACCACTGCCAACCAGGACCCCCTTCTTAGTATGTAGCTTCTCGTGTGGTCGTTTGAAGCCAGTTGCTGACACATTCTATCTGCTGCCTCTCTACTCCATAGCCTTGACCCCCATCATTGGTCTTGACGTAAGTTATTCAAATCTCAAGCAAGATAGAAATCAAAATGTGGACTTACCTTTATGTTTATGTACATGGAACAATCATGTTTCGTTAGATCTGGGAGCACGCTTTCTACCTCCAGTATAAGAACGTCAAGCCTGATTACCTTGGTACGTGATTCTCTAATCGGTTGTTCACTGAGGTTGGGACTTGACTGACTCTTGAGAATGCTCTCGTTCGCGACTTTTAAAAACAGCCGCTTTCTGGAACGTCTGCAACTTCGCTGAGGCTCAGCGAAGGTTCGATGTGAGTACAGGCGCTACCCCTACGAAGGAAGCGAAGGTGAGCTGACCATTTATATATTTCTGACTTGGATACGAATGATTCGATGTTCAAACAAGCAGGCTGCTGTCAAGGCTTAATGGTCCTCTTTGTATCTTTAATTTGACGGTGACAATTATTTTCTCTGCTATGAAGAGGGCGAGATTATGATTACAGTTGTTTTGTCATGTTGCTTGCTTTGCTATGCTCTATGTCCTTTTTCTTATTCCCTGTTAGAGTAAAGAACTCAAGAGAACCCCCTTGGTCTGTTGTACATGTACGCACACATATGAGAGAATACATCAAGGATTCGATGGCTGATAGTTTTCTTCAGCACCAGCTTTTGAATCGGTATTAACACGCGTAGCGCCCGGTGCCATCCAACCGGGTAGGAATCCCCATCGGGCAGGTGTCCAATCATCAACTGGCGGTCGGCCAGATTCAAGCTCAGGTATCTCAGAGGCATCAAGTGGGCGCATCTCAAGACCTTTGAGAGGTGTGAATTTAATTCGCCTGGGGTCAAGCGAGACGTGAATAGTTTCAAACAAAGTTTACGTATGAGTTACTCGGCGAGATAATTGAAGACTTGGCTCTCAAACATATGAACAGAGAGAACGAACCAAACTTTCTTCTTTATATCTCCGCTATTGTCTTCTTCGTTCTTCACAACACCTCGAATGAACTCCAACGCTTGCTTCCCGAAATCTAAGCAAACTCCAGGTTGCCATCCGCCGAGTTTATCTCTAACGAGTCGAGGGATGTCCATCGTTCGAAACGTTTGGACAGACTGGATAGTGGGTGGGCGGTCGCCTCGAAAGCCAACTACGATAGTGGGGATCGAGAGGAGGAACGATTGAGCCCAGTGTTTAAGACTTGTGTTTGTTTGGGGGAAAGAAACGTTATCGACGAATAACCAGGACAGAACAGATGAGACGGATTGACCAGAGTAAGCAAAGAAGAGGAGAACTAACAGCTTTTTCTCAAAGTAAGCTCCGTCGCGATCCGAGCGGATCAATCTGTTTGTCTTGAGTTCGACCGCGTGTCGTAGTGTCCCATCATAAGTACCTGAATGTTAACCAGACCGATCGGACCCTTCAGTTCGCCTTCGCATCCTTGCTAGTCAAGCAGATAAGCATAGTGAACAGACCTTCTATACAATCGACCTCTCCGCCAAGGATCAATCTAACACCTGCCAACGCCGTCTTGACAACCACGCACCACTCCGTGTTCGTGTTTACGTCAGAGCCCCATCCTTTCACTTTATTTGAGGAGTCTGGTCTGCGCGCACGTAGCTGAGAGGAAGATGCTGGAGGGAGAGTACAGTAGGACTCAAAAGAATATCTGACGTAGCGTGAAGATGAGATCAGATGTTGAGAACGGTGATAGAGAAAAATGAGGAGCGCAGGGAGCGCGAGGTAAATGGAAAGCATTGGCTTACCCATAGTAAGTCATACGTTTTTGGTGAGGATTATCGCCATATCTGTGCTTCGAAGTCGATATGTACGCGTTGGTGTCTGCAACTTTGTGAGAAGGAGGAAAAGAGCAAAGGTCGGAACCTCACAAGCTGGGCGGTTTTTCCGGTACTTTGTAGTTCTCGATATAGATATTCCCATCAGGCGCGAGCATCGCATTTAATCTAGGATATGTTTGCCGCACGTAATATAAGAATGAGGCCATCGAGCAACAACCATAAGCAACTTGGCACGTAGAGAAGAAGACTAAGCTTGAAAGTCGGTAGCACCACCTATAGACCTAGGGAAATTCATGAAAGAGAAGACTTACTCCCAAGAATTTCGGTCCTCGTACGGAGCGGTGATCAGCTTGGTCAAGACTCCCCGCCATGTAACGAAACCTAAAATCCTCGGGAATCAGCCATGTCTTCCTTGCAAGGTAAAGGCTACAAACAAAACGTGCTGGACCGACCTTCTTTTCCCTTTCCCAGTACTTTGTTCCCTTCTGTTCGACGTTCGAGTCTTTCCAGCCCTCTGATCAACCCGTCGACTCCCTCTTTGACGGATTTGACATCGTCTCTCCAGACACACCTCGCGAAGCCCTCATCTAAGTTAGCGTTCATTGGAGGAGAAACAAACGAGGCTGCTGCAGAATCATCAAATATTAGAGTCCTATGTCCAGATGAATCTGATGGACCTGCCATCGAATAGGTGAACAGAGGCGATGGTTGTTGAAACGGAGGGGGAGCCGGAGGAGGTGAGTTCAGCGAGGGAAGGGGAAGATGGTGAGTAAAGGCAGGAGCCGAAGAGGGAGCGCCTCGGGACGCAGTCGGCGTTCTATCTCCAACTTTGACACTTCTTATGTTTGGCGAGCTTGTCTGTGGAGACAACGGACGTTTAGGTAGGCTTTCCATTTGTTGATCAATGGTGAAGATGAAGATGACTGACTATAATCTTGGCTTGAACAAGGAATAGTTTTGTTTGATAAAAAGTTGAAGCTGACGTGGGGCTGATATGAATTTCGATAAAATATTCACTACTAATTCAACCCTCTTCACTCACACTCGGCCATCGTACATACACATACCTTTCCTTGCTTCCTTCTCTTTCTCTCTTCCTGCTCCTATTTGTAGAACGCTTCTTCGACTCAAATGCCTCGAGCGACATCTCAAAAATTTAATCAAAACCATTCGGCAGCCGCCCGGACGACGAAAGAGCCCAAGGCGAGCGGTGGGGATGGTTCAAAGAACCCGCTATTCAACACTGAGCGGTTCGGACAGCATATTCTTAAGGTTAGTTGAAACCAGGACATTGTTATGTGGTTGATACTCTATTATCGGTATCAAAGACTGACACGCGCTTCTTCGATCGGTGTTGGTGAAATTGCGTTACCTTCAAAGAACCCTGATGTTGCTCAAAGGTGTGTAGAAAGCGCTTCTGCCATAGAGCATTTCAACTACTAAGAAACTTCACCAAGCTGATCAACCTATCGACCTTCATCCAACTCTCTCCTTTCAGTATTGTTGACAAGGTTCGCTTCATCATCGCTGTATCTCTTTGTCTCTGTTGATGGCGTCTTTCGGCTGACGAACATATTCTCTGACTGTGTTGCGCAGTCTTTTCTAAAGCCTACCGACGTCGTTCTCGAGGTTGGACCGGGAACAGGAAACTTGACGGTTCGAATATTAGAGAAGTGTAAGAAGGTCGTTGCTGTGGAGATGGATCCTCGTATGGCGGCCGAGCTAACAAAGCGAGTCATGGGAAAGTGAGTATAAGTTTTTTTCGCTCAGTGCATAGACCGAGGCAAAGAGGGAACGAAAGGGGAGAGCAGTTACGCGGAGAAACATAGAAGGTAAACTGACAACATACACCTTCCTCTCCTTTGATACGTATGAAGGCCTGAGCAAAGGAAACTGGAAATCATGGTTGGCGATTTTGTGAAAGCCGAGCTTCCTTACTTTGACGTATGCATTTCCAACACTCCCTATCAGGTAAGACTCGTCTCTCTATAGCTCACCGCCCAATCGAAAACACTTTGTGCAAGACTCATTTGTTGAATGTATCTCCTGCGAATAGATCTCTTCTCCCCTAGTCTTCAAGCTACTCTCTACCCGGCCTCTTCCGCGAACGTGTGTCCTCATGTTCCAACGGGAGTTTGCTCTCCGTCTTTGCGCTCCCCCTGGTTCGCCGATGTGGTCTCGTTTGAGCGCGAACGTCCAGCTTTTCGCCAAGGTGACCCATCTGTTGAAAGTCGGGAAGAATAACTTCCGACCGGCACCGAACGTCGAAAGTTCAGTGATTAGAATGGAGCCCAAAAACCCTCCTCCGCCAGTTCGGTTCGAAGAGTTTGATGGACTTGGCAGAGTCGTATTCTCGAGAAGAAACAAAACAGTCAGAGCCAGTTTCGGAGCAAAGGGTGTGTGTGAGATGTTGGAGAGCAATTGGAAGACCTGGCTGGCGCAGAAAGAAGAGGTTGGTCTTCTTTCCGTTATCACCTCCAACCATCATATTGATCAAAGAAACTCGCCTGACTTACGCCGAGATTATTTCATTTCCATAGATGGCCCCGAGTCAGGACTTTTCCCAGACAGTGGAAGAGATTTTGGTGGAGACTGGATTCGCTGACCAACGTGCAGCCAAGATGGATATTGATGATCTCTTAAAGTACGTTGCCTCTTGTATCCCTCCCTCGACTTGATCGCCAGATGTCTCACCGTTTATCTCCCCTCAAATATATCCAGATTGTTGACAGCGTTCAACGAACGAGGCATTCATTTCGCATAGGCAGCTCTTCTAGACTACATACCATACACTCTCAATCCAGATACTTGGGTACTTTTGATATTTCATGAAGAAAGAACAATCTCTCTGCCTGACCGTGTTGAACACCAAATGTACTATCGATATCAGCTAATGTTAGGGTTACCGGCTGTCCTCAAATGATCTTCGCCGAGTATACTCACGCTACATCTCTCATACTTGTAGATCTCGTCGTCATACTTACCATGCCACCCTCACGCTTCGTGGTATCTCCATACAAGAACGCTCTTCCTACTGTTCCAGACAGATCAGTGTTCTATCCGGATCTTCCTTTTCCTTCTGATGGGTTTTCTCCTACTCTGATCAAGCCGACCCAGCTTGGGATCATCGCAACTTCGGCTTCTCTTGGTGGTCTCATTCTTGTCGATTGGGAAAAACATATAGGAAAGCCTGCAGCCGGACAAATTCCAAGGTTTCTGCTAAGCTGGAGCGCTCTGGGAGGCAAGATTAGTAGTATTGACGCAAAAGATGGCACAGTCGCCGTCGGAGGTCAAGGAGGGGTTCGTCCTTTCCTTCCGTCTTTGCTCTTCCTCTAATCGTGTGTTTCTGAGATGTTCGTATATCTTTGTCGTATTTCGCTTGGATCCAGGTCAACATCTGGTCACTTCCTTCTACTACAGAGGGAGAACCCTCTCTACTCCACTCATTTTCTCTCTCTTCTTCGGTCAACAAGGTCCTCTTCCACCCGGCTAACCCGGCTATCCTTCTAGTCTCGACAAATTTGACAATCTCTCTATTTGATCTCTCTTCGACCAAGACTGAGCCCCGAATCCAAATCGAAGCGTTCTCTCCCAAGGGTATCTGGGACGCGTGCTTTAGTTGGGATGGCAATCTGATAGGAGCTGTAGCCAAAGACGGGACTGTAGGAATATACGATCCACGAGCAGGAGGTCACTTTAAAGTGAGTTTTCACACCTCCATCTGTTCTCATGACGACACCATCATGCTCATGCGCGTGCTTCTCCCTGTTGAAGATCTCGGCACCTTGTCTCAACGCTCTTAAGAAGGCATCAATCGTCGCATTTGATGATCAGTTTCTCATCTCAGGGTTCTCCAAGGTATGACTGTATGGCGTGTCTTACTCCTGGTGAATCATGCACCGTTACTCACTATGTCGCGACCTGCTTGAATTTCTAGTCTCGAGAACGACAAATTCTGCTATTTGATCCTATAGATGTATCTTCTCCTGCCGGTCAAACAACTATCGATTATGAGACCGCGCCACTCGCACCCATAGTCGACCAGGAGCGACGAATCGTCTATCTAGCTGGCCAATCGGAGAACACAATTCGATATGCTGAGATTTCTAAGAATTTCTCCTTCACCTGGGGTAGGTTTTCTTGTGTTCTGCTCTGTATCAAAGAGCTACCTAGTTTACTACCAATCTGATGTGGTTCTGACGCATCGGCTTTGTTCTCAGGCGCGGTTGGAATTCCTAGTTCGGTAGCCACTATGGCCCTCGCACCCGCAGGTCGATTAAAAGTCATGGATGGAGAAATCAATAGGTAAGTAATCACTCTCTCCGAAATGTGATATGTATATGGTCTCTGACTGCCAGTTTAATTCTTTCAGATTGATGGTCGTTGACAGGAATAGAGAGATCGTTCCTGTTACTATTAAAGTTCCCAAACGAGTAAGTATCGCCTGTGATCAAGATTTACCATGCACAAAGTTAGGTCGTATTCACTCGTATGCATCTTTGATAGCATTACATCGACTTCCACAACGATATCTTTCCTCTTATTCGTCCTGATTATGCCGCTCAGTCCTCTGAGGATTGGTTTTCCGGACGAAATGTTCTTCCTCTTCCGATCTCTCTAGACCCGGCGATCAAAAACGAACGACCTGCCCAGACATTCATTTCGACGACTGTCTCCCCCATCTCGGAAGTGTCGAGCAAGGCGTCAGCTGCGAGTGAGAACATCGTATCGGAGGCCTTGAAGCCTGTTGTAAACTTGGTATCAAAGGTCAAGTCAACCGTGACCTCGGTTGCCAATACGTACAGTGAGGCTGGTGCTGAACCGAACTCTCCTCAGCTTGAGACCCAAGCCCAAATGTCTTCTAAGCTGGGGGATAAGCTAGTGAAACAGAATCCGGATGTATCCAGCGCGATCAGCTCTACTTCGGCAGAGCCTGTATCGAAGCCCTCCATCCCTTCTCCTCCTTTTGCAGATACCAAAGACGCTACTGCCGCACCTGCCGATATCCCTAACATCGCTTCCACCACCAGTTCTATTTCACCTCCACCAGTTTCACCTCCTCATATTCAATCCCAAATTAAGCCGGCTGCCGCTTCATCTGGCTATCTTCCATCCAACTCTTCAATCGGCACTAAGCTAGCCAGTAAATCAGCGCGGTCTATCCCCCGCTGGTCCCGAAACTTCTTGCAAGGTTCTTCGCATCTCATTCCTACATTCGATAACCTGTCTTGCCTCTCAACTGTCCATCCTTCAGATTCCCACCTCCTTCAAGTGACACCATCCTATCTGTTCTTTCCTATTGCCGGCTCCGGAGGCAGGCTCGCTATTCAACCTATGAAAAAGACAGGACGGCTCCCGCTCGTAGGAGACTTCCCTCACTTCGCTAATGGGACTGATATCGTAGACTTTGCAGTTAATCCAATTGGCAGCGAGTCTAGGGTTGCAGTAGCTGGAGTCAATGGGGACATCAAAATTTGGAGCGTACCCCAGGGAGACATTGAGCTGGGGACAGTCGTTACTCAGCCAGAGACTATTTTAGACTGTAAGCGTTCTATGACAATAACGGGTGATTCATTCGATATAACTTGAGAGGCATTCTGAACTAATAATGTGTCCTCTTTCTGGTTTCATGTGACGTTACTCTTCTTTTCGTCGAACTGCATTTGGCACTTGACAGGCAAGACGATCGACAAGGTCGCAAAACTGGTCTGGAATCCTTTAGTAAGAAATGTGCTAGCTGTCCTCTCGAATGAATCCGGAGCTGGTCGGCTGCATGTGTTTGACGCATCCACAGGAAACGTTCTGTTGGACTGCAATGTTCCCGGCGATGGGGTGAGTGTTTTATCCTATGTGTTCCTATGTGATAATGAAAGCTGATGATGCTCTGATCAGGTTTGGACGGGAGCATGGAACGATCAAGGTTCTCTCTTCGCTGTCGCGTGCAAAGATCGAAAGGTCCGCGCGTTCGACCCTAGAAGACTGTCTGCATCCGAATCAGGATGGACCGGACCTGCGCATGACAGCGCCAGAGGATTCCAACTAGCTTGGTTGACGGATAGAATGTTTGTGAGCGTTGGGTTCGCCCAGGGATCTCAACGCAAGATACTGGTTCATTCCTTGAAGGGCGAGCTGGGAGGTGAGATCGAGGTGGTGACTTCGTTCTTGCTGGACGTCTCACCTTCCGTTCTGTTCCCAAGGTTTGGTACGTTTTGTTTCCTTTCCCATAAATTCGTAGTTCACTTAGATCACTGTCCTCGGCCGAGAAAGGTTTACCTTACATCATTTGAACATGATATTAACCAGATGCCGATACGTCAATTCTTTATTTGTGGGGAAAGGGAGAAACTTCGTTCGTCTCTTTCTCTCATGTTCATTGATTATGATAGAGTTCTATTCATCGTTTTTTATTTTACTTCCCCCGGTCTCGTCAGAATCTCTGCATTTGACATCAAGCTTGATGATTCAAAGCCGGTGTTGGTTCGACTACCGACCTTCGCTGGTCCTCTCCAAAACGCTATATCCTTCCTTCCTAAATCAACACTTGATGTTCGGAAGGTCGAGGTTGCTAAGGGATATCGGTTGACTCCACGAACGATTGAAGAGTTCACGTTTAAGATTCCCAGAAAGAATATGGATGCG
Source organism: Phaffia australis (assembly GCA_014825575.1). Lineage (NCBI taxonomy): Eukaryota > Fungi > Basidiomycota > Tremellomycetes > Cystofilobasidiales > Mrakiaceae > Phaffia > Phaffia australis. Next base: position 42,742 of record MVAH01000135.1, read on the forward strand.
TTTCAGGATGATGTATACCCTCCGACCAGAGATTGGGCCAAAGGATCCGAGTTGTCAGCTTGGATCAAGGGGGTGGATGAGGCTGTTCCGATAGTTGATCTCAGACCAGAGGGGATGAAACTTGGTTTGTCTCTGCGTTTGGTGACTTCTCTGACATTTCATCAGAAGAGAGAGGTCTGACAGACGAACGCGCTATAAATTGAATTTCACCAGCTTCGGAAATACCGGTCGTCCAGGCTGTAAGCCGAGGAAAACCCCAGGTAGGTCTTCTATTCGTGTATTTTGTCCTTACCTCTTAGCCTGTTTTGACAACGTGTTCCATTCTTTTTTCTTCGCCTAGTTTGGCAAGAGGGAACTGACGACGGCCGAGAAAGGTTCGTTATCGGTTTGGAACTTATCAGGAGCAAACCCTAGGCTCCGTGTGCACAGTCGGGATTCGGTCTTATGCCTTTTCATTTATCTTGTCTCTCTAGCTAAAGCCTCGATGGACGCCATGTTTGCACGTGCTAAGTAAGCGTTATCGGAATCAAGGCTTTACTGATCCCTGAATCTGAAGACTGACACGTTTGACGTTTACGCTTCGTGTGATCAGATTGGAGGACGAGGAGAACGATGAGAAGCCAATCAAAGGGTACGTCCATCGTTTTTATTTATTTAATTAAGTCACGGATAGAATTCTCAATCTGTGGCTCGAACTTATTTATACAATATTATCAATGTTTAATCTCCATTTTCTCTCCTGGTTGGACAGGGATGAGGAATGGTCCGACTGAACCTGTTGCACGATGTGTATGATACTGTGGACTCGGCTTTTTTAACTTTGGTTTTTACCATTTCTCCACTCTTATCTTTCATTCGTTCCCGTGTCTGGCACAACGATAGAAAGAGAGAATAGCAAATAAATATGTCGTATGGTCGTCCATTCCCCAATCCGGACTCTATCTTGGAGACTCTGAAACTCCTAGTTTCCAATCAGTACAACTTTCGTCTTAAGAGGAAATAGCAAGATGGTGCAATAGATCAAAACGCTTATGTTTCTCTATATTTCCTATTTCTTTTTTCAAAAGGTCATTTATCGGCTATCAGACTGCCGGTTCTTGCGGAAAGTCAATGCGGCAAAGGCTTATATATTCGCCGATACCCACCGGAGATCTGCCCTCTCAAGACGCTCCGATATCATCCGTTGCTTCAAACACCGGAAAGATCCAGAAAACTCACGCAGCTCAAACATTCGCGCGACGTCAATTCTGAGCGGGATCGATTAAGCCTCGAGAAGGTCTCGCATGGGTTCGTCTCCTTCTCTGGATCGACATCATCCCCACACATGGAGTCGTATCCGCTAGAGATAGAGTGACGTTTATTCGCACTATACATTTCCCCATATGGAAGGAGCGTCCATCCCTTCGCGATCTGCTAAAGCTGATCCGATGAGAATGATACCAACTCCACCGTTTGTGGCCATATGAAGCTTAATCTAGAATCAAGTTAGGTTGTACCATGCGGTTGTTCTTTCTCCCGCCTGCTCAATTATTATCATTCAATTTCAGCTGAGAATGTTGCTATCTTGTCTTATTGCGTTCTTAATTTGCAAACCATCGGATTTCCCTTAGTGGACCTCACGAGGTCTTCCCATCTCTCTGCTATCTTTGGGAGAGAATCAGTCACGGCAAGTGATCAGAACAGATAAAATAACATCGATGCCATGGACCTTCTTCTATTCACCATTTGTACCGACATCCTACCATCCAATCCCCCCATCAGTGCTTCGTCAATCAGTGGACTTGGTATCTTTTCTTCCTGAGTACATACTAGTAGCACCTAAATCAACGAACAATGAGTAAGTAGCATGATCATGTTGAAACCAGTCGCGGTTGCGTCGATGTACTAAGTGTAGCCTACATGTTTATCGTCATGTGCAGCCGTCGGTGCAAACACTGTGATGGACTATGAGTCCGCCCCTGTTGACAAGGCATTGCCTATCTACGGAGATTTGAAAGGAGAGAAGGAGGCGATCTCCAACCCGATTTCTGTCGTTGTCGCTTTGGAGGCAAGTGATAACGAGAGAATTCCGACCGAGGAGGAGCTTAGAACGCTCCCGAAAGTTCCCGCCGCACTTCCTTGGGCTGCTTTTGCCATCTGTATTGTTGAGTTTGCGGAGCGAGCTTGTACGTCTCTCCTGCCTTTTACTCTTCGCCCTCTTTAGGCGCGATGCCGCACATCCGAGGAAACACGCTCAAACAATTCCTCATTCATTTTTTTGGCATCCTTAACAGCATACTACGGTCGGTTTACTGTCTTCCTTTTGCCATTCCGCTCTCTATCCTTATCTCAAAAGTACTCACTTTTGTTTTTAATCCCATGTAAACCTATACAATGCAACATTAACCAGGTTGCAAGAGTGTTTTCAACAACTTTGTGAGAGGAAAATTGCCGGTCGGTGGTAACGGCGCGGGAGCGGTTGACCCTTCTCGAGATGATCAGTCTGCCGGAGCGCTTGGGTGAGAACTTCCTCCCATCACTGATGTACAAAACTACTTTCCCCTCTGGATGGATAACCCATCTTTTCTTGTGTTCCAACAATCATGCAGGAGGGGGTCTGTGACAGCTACCGCTCTCACCGAGACTTTTACTTTCCTTGCATACACCATTCCCATCCTCGGAGCCATCATCGCAGATACCAGATGGGGTCGGTTTAAGACTATTGCCGTCGGAACGGTCATCGGAATCATCAGTCACTTTTTACTTATCGTTCCTGCTGCCCCGAGTGTTATTGCTTCCGGCCATGCCATCGCTCCGTTCATCATCTCTATCTTGATTCTTGCTTGTGAGTAGTTCTCGGATCCAATCGTCTTCCGCATGAATATCTTGACTGATCTTTATATCCATCTTTCTAGTCGCATCTGGGTCAGTACTCGACGTTCCCGCGCGGTTGTTGTGTCTCTCCGATGACAGTCTTGCTAAGCCGTTTATATTCTCGTTTCACCTTGCATGTGTAGTTTCATCAAGCCTTGCTTGGGCGTACGTTACCTCTGTTATCATCTTGTTTCGTAAATTTCTCCTCAAGAAACTACCAGAAGACTGACAATCCGCCTGTTTTTAACGTCTACAGCCTCTGCTCTGCGACCAGTCTCCTGTAACTAAGCAAGTTGTGATCACCCAGAAGGATGGATCTCTTGCTATTCTTGATCCCCAGACCACCATTCAGAGATATCTGCTTATCTTCTATTGGGCCATCAACATTGGATCTTTCTTCTCGTACGTATCTTCCTCAGAAACCTCGCCTTGTACATTTTGATATTGATTATCTCGGGGTATCTCTGTAATATCCAGGCTTGCGACCACATACTCTGCCTACTACGTTGGCTTCTGGCTAGCCTTCCTTATTCCCGGAATTCTCTACATGTACGTTATTCATTTTCAGCATGTCGAAGCTTTCTCTGTCCAATCTCACCTGATGCGTTTATTCTATCAAATTCGATCTTTAGGGCAGTACCCGTTGTCCTTGTCCTTGTCTAGTGCGTCTACCTCGTCGCCCTCCGGTACTGGCTGTTCCCTCTTGCTAACAAAGTCGGTCTTTGTTGTATTTTCACCTGTAAATTGAAATCCACAGCAAGAAACTTTAGTGAGTCAATCCGCTTGTCACCCAGATTTGTCTATGAAATCTTCCCAGCTAACCCCGCTGGTTCAACCTCTAGCCATGCCCCTCCCCAAGGATCGGTCCTTGTTGAGGCTTCTCGGGTTGTCAGAGTTCTCTGGTCCAGGGGTCTCCTTAAGCGACTCAGAGGAAACTCCGACAACTTCTGGAACTACGTTCGTTTTTAACCTTTCTCAGTTCTACCTGAACGTCAGCCCAATTTTATTATTATTTTGCAAAATCCTAACCTGCTTTTTCGGTTGTTTTTTTTTTGTTATGCTCGCTATATAGGCCAAGCCTTCTGAGATTGAGCAGCGAGAGGGATCCATCGACCGAAACCGAGTCCTCTGGGACGATAGATTTGTGGATGAGTTGCGACAGACTGTCGCCGCTTGCAAAGTTTTCCTTTTGATTCCCATTTTCCTCCTTGCCGATGGGTTAGTTGGTCTTTCTCTTTTCTATCTACTCTACAAAGTTCGATCACTGAAACTTTTAACTTGGCTGTATTGTTGACATTGTCTTAGTGGATTCGGTAACTCTGAGAACGACATGTCCGCTTCTATGGTGAACAACGGAGTACCAAACGACTTGATCTCCAACTTCAACTCTCTCACTATCGTTCGTCGCACATCTCGTCCTACACTAAATTACGATGTTAGCTTACAGTTTAATCTTTCTTATAGGTTGTCTTCACGCCAATCTTGAACTGGGGACTTTACCCCTTCCTTGCTAAGCGAAACATCACCCTCCAGCCGATGACCCGAATGTCTATCGGTTTCATGCTCGCCTGCATCAACATGATCATCGTACGTCCAGCTCTATCTGGTAGACCGAATATTATTACTTTCTCTGTTATCTTATCGTAACTAACGCGATTTTCGCCTTGTTTCAATATCGGTCGCCATCAACAGGGAGCTATCCTTCAATGGAGAGTTTACGCTACTAGTCCCTGCGGTTACCAAGCCTCAACTTGTGATGAGTTGTCAACTGTGAACCTATGGGCGCAGATTCCGTTGTACTCCCTGCCTGCCATTGGAGAGCTCTTCGTTAACGTCACCAGTTATGAGTTGGCCTACACTCGAGCACCCGCCCGAATGAAGGGACTTGTCTTCGCTTTCGCTCTGTTCACCAGTGCTATCTCTTCTGCCCTCGCCCTCGCTTGCTCCAAGGCGATCGACGACCCGTACTTGATCTGGCCTTATGTCGCCTTGGTGAGTTTCCGGATGATTTACTTGCAGGACACGAGTTAAGGACAGACGCTTATCATCTCTTTTGTTCTTGCTTTCTTTCTCCAGGCTGTCGCTTGCTTCCTTTGTGCCATTGCTTTCCCCACCTACTTCAAAGATCTCAACACGCCTGTTGAGTTTGGCGACCCTGATCGAATGGAGGGGTACGTTTCTTATCTCATGCGTCCTTTTGTACCGACTGCATCGACGCAACTGTCGCTAACCTGTCTCCGCACGTTCTTTTACCCTTTACAGTCGGCAGCAACATGCTGCCCTCGTCGCTGCCCAAGATCAGACTAGCGAGCCTGACCGAAAACACTAGACATACCTGTCCTTTTTTCTTCATAATCATTTTTCCTATCTGTGTTCACTTATTTTTCTCTCCTAGATTATACAGGGTCTCCGGATCTTTTTGGGAACGCCCTTGCTGGTGTAACACTTTTTCGCTTGGTTTTGCTCCGTAATTATCACAATTGTACCTGGTTATACCACGTTCCTTTCAACATGCACATCACTCTGTCTACTGGTCTCTTCTATCTCTTGTGGTAGCTGAGATAAACGTCTGACATCAGGAATCTATAAAACACTTTTATTGCTGTGATTAAGTCAACAAAACATGCGATCAACAAACACGTTGCAGTGCATGTTGCGTTCTCTCGTAGAATCGCCAGTTCATACCACAATAACCTTCTCATGATATGTCAAAAGCTTGTCATATCATTTTTATCTGACCAGACAAGATGAAGCTTTGATAGAAGACAAAACTTGACATTCTATCGCACCTGAATCGATGGATATTCTAACCGAAACAAAAGGGTCGAAATGTCGAAAAAGAGAAGAAACAGAAACGAGTGGTAGGATAACATGTTTACCCTACTTGAGAACAAATCAAGGTGGCTTCTCTCGAACTAAGCATCTTAGAATTTCTCGTGTCCGATCGTTATAGGACGTTAGCTTATTCTCTGTTGATGTACATGATAAACATATAATGGAAAAGAAGAAGAGTTGCGAGCAAGATGAAATGCTAAACATGTCATGGTATTCAACAATCCCTCTGGAAGTAGGTACTCTCCTGTCCAATTCTCGAGTTTTGCCTCGGCTACTTCTTGTGTTTTCATCCTTATCAGTTGCTCTTCTGCTTTTCTTTTCTCCTCCTCTTCTTGCGCTGTCGGTCTCTTCTCGCCCTCTTCTGCCTTTCTCATTCTCCAAAACATCGTTTGTGTGCTCAGTCTTCTCCTGTACGTCAATATTCTCAATTCAATCTCGTCTAGCTAAATCGCGATCTTCAGCCGTGTTCTCTAGGATAACCATGAAGTTGAAAGTTCGTTCGGACAACCGCCTACAATGGATATTACCTTAGATAGTATGATCACATGATTCAAATAATATCAAATATGATTCTAAACAAAGTCAGATCCCCCGAAAGTCAGACGCGAGATTCGATCGTCTATGTTCAGAAAGGGAGAGTGATTAATTACGTAATCGATAGTCGGAATCTTGCCCAGGCTGTGGGGTCGAAATTGGGCGGTTGGGGGTGTACGCGCGAGAAAGACATTCCTTTTTTTCGCCTCTCCAGATTTCTCTCCTTGTAGCTTATCCTTACGGCAAGAATCTCCACCAATGGTTCGTAGAAAGAAATGGGAATTCTATCCTATATTACTCCTTACCGTCCCAGTCATCCTCTGCTCCCTCTTCCTGTTCTATCGATATGTCTTTGGCTGGTTGCGACATACGTCAGTTTGGGACGATCCAACTTTTCGGTCAATCGCTTCATTTTTTCGACACGCCGGTTCTTGCCTAAAATAAGGGGGGAAAACTTTTTCTTCTCGACAAAAACGATCCGAAAAATTCGACATCCAGCCTCACTCATAGAACCAGCTCAACTCAATTCGACTTGAGTGGAAAGCACTGTTTCAAAAATTCATCAGGAAATAGAAATCACCGTAGGGAGGTTTGAGAAGAAGGAAAAGACGGTCTATGAAGGAAAAGACGAATTTGGACGACAGTCAGTGGATGAGCTTGGTAGTTTGCCCCTTGTAGGTGAGAGGTGTAGAAGGAAGCGGTAGCAGAATTTCGAGTTTTTTCTGTCCAGTGTTCAGCCTACAGAACTACGACTCACTTCAACAACAAACAGACGCCACGTCAACCCATAGATTCGCCCTTCGACCAACGCCAGCCAAAGACATATCCCTAGCCCCATCTCTGCTCGCTAAATTCTTGCCGTTTATTTGAAGATATTAATATTCTTTTTTTGTTGTCCGTTTCTGTCCATCCAGCCTTCCCAAAAGACTTTCCGAACCAAGGTTGCTCTTGCCAAGGCCGGCCGACAGAACCGACCCATTCCCCAGTGGTTCCGACTTAAGGCTGACACCAAGGTGCAGTACAACAAGAAGAGACGAGTACGTATTCTTTCTATACTCATCTGTTACAGATGTTTCTGTTAGTTTGCTAAATGTGCTTGTACTTTCTTCTCCGTTTTACAGCATTGGCGAAAGACCAAGCTCAACATCGTTCGTCAAAAGAAGATTGCCATCTATCAGATGCACTTGAATACTCGACTAACTCACTTCTTTTGTCTGCTTTTGTTGCAAACCGTAGTAAATGTCGAGCTTCTCTTTCCCCCTCGGTTCTCTTCTTCCTGCACTCTCTTCGGTCTTCTTTTCTATCCCTTTGTCTCTTCCACCAATCGTCCTCTCAACATAGCCGCCACAACGTCTTTTAGAACAACATTCTGAAGAAACATGTGGATTCGTCGTGTGATTTAGATTGATAGGTAGAACTGGCGAATCAGATAGTTGGGTATTCTAGAACGATGGTATGGGTATTAGGTGGCTGGGGGATGGTTATGTTTATGCCTGGAAACTCCCTATATCTTGTTTGCTGGATATGTGCGTATAACGCGTGATAGAAACTTGTATCTAGAAAGCATAAGAGAAAGAAAAAAGCAAGATAGAAGTGCTGATCCAAAGTTGAAGATACCAATTTTGAAGCTCCCTTGTTCACCTCCTTTTATGGATAGATGGCTCAAACCAACCCATTGAGTCGGATTAGTTTACTTGGACAACCCTTCTTGTTCACGCAAAGCTCAACATCTTAATGGTTCCAAATTTCAGATGAAAACATTACGTTTGTGTCGACGTATGCTTACAATATACCTTTGCGTCCCGAACTAGTCTCGTTCAAGAGTTGATGAGTACCGTCGTGTAGGCTTCCAAGAGAACCCTCATCTTATAGAGTTTGGGTTAGGGTTGTTATTTTTGTAACCATCTAGCTATGCAAACTGTAACCAAATATGAGTGAACACAACATCTACCTCTCCTCTTCCGATCTTTCTCCTCATAGATCTTTCCCATCGTTGGATCTCTTGCCATCCTTCTTCTCCTTCTCCTCATACCTTGTCCTTTCTCTGTTGTCACCTCCTATATCCGTTTGAAATTCTAGCTCAGTTGTCCGCAGCTAAAATGTCCACCGTTGCACTTCCTGCTGGATGGTCTGAAGAGAGGCAAGTCCTAAATGTTCCCATCTCTGTTTCATCTGTTTAAAGAATACATGTCGCCCTTCGTTCCTTTTTTCCACTTGGGTCTTTTCTCTCTCTTTCTTCTGGGTATCTGCTTTCTTCTTTTGCTCTTTTTCCGTTGCTTCTTGTTTCTACCTGCTCTACTACTCCTTGTGTGCCTCTTCCGTTCGGATCTAGATCTCAATCACAGCAACATTTGATAGGGACTTTTCTCCCCTTGAGTTTCATCAATAATTAAGCAAGAAACTAATGTCTGTCTTGTTCGTGTGATGCCTACAGGACCGACGATGGGACGCCTTACTACATCAGTCAGTTTTCATCTTTCCATTTGTTTTCTCTGTAGACAGCGTCCTTACCTCTCCTATTGGCGTGTTTTTCGTCTTCTACTCCTCTCCTTTCCTCTCCTTAGGTCCCCAAGGTCAATCTCAATGGGATCCTCCTGCCTTTGAGCCTACAGTTATTCAACCTGGGTTTCAGCAACAGAACTACCCTCAAGTCCCTGCGCAGAGCACAAACACCAAACGACGACAGTATGCTTCCGAGCAGGCTCAGGCGTACATCCAACCGACCGGAGGAGATCCCTCTCTAGGAGCTGTATCTGGAGCGGCAGGAGGAGAGCAGCTCTACACCCC